>OY992891.1:45014809-45096447 GCA_963921405.1 Cepaea hortensis
ACAAACACACCACATGGATAAGAATAATTCTTTCGACGCTGCAGCGTAAAACCTTCGTCAGCAAGCACAAACAAAACGACCGTAGACAATGATAAACATATCACTTAATAATCTTCGTTGAGGCGTGTTATTATACAAATAACAAAAACAACCCAAAAGACAGGTTATTTGCTAGACATATCCTTAAACACTGTAAGACGCCAGACGGAAGTCGAGATATATACGCAGCCAGGGCCGGAAGTGATGCGCTGTCAGCGATATAAGAAGGCACACGTTTATGGAAACCAGCGAAGGAAGAAGCATAATTGGGTTCAACAATGAGGAGATAAAGATGTGCAGGATTTGGATGGGAGGGCGACACGCAACCCAGGAAGAGAAAGGAAATGAAAAAAGACAATGGCATATAAAGGGAGGGAGAAAAATATAAAATAGAAAGAGCGTAGGAATTAGCGGGGCTAACGTCGGATGCAAACACCTGAATGACTCCGAGCTATGCAAGACGATAATTATGTTGAACAGACAAAAGTAATAACAGCAATGTGAACATGTGTATTGGCATGAATACCAGCACGGTGTCCTAGGTTCGGCACCCAGCATAGGCAGCATGACGTCATCTGGTCACAATGGCTCTGGCGTCCACATAGCCTAAAACAATGGTTACCGACGAATTCCAGATATTTGTTGCGGAATTGTGTGCAAAAGAAAGGCGGTGAAAAGCGAACTGGTCAACCTATTCCATTATATCGTGGTCTAAAATATATGAAACCCAACACTTCACATGGGAATGAATGAACGGATATTAAATTGAACAAAGAGAATAATATGTATTGATCATGCACGTCAGAGCGACAATTACAACACTAATCAGTTTAGTTGATCGATCTTCTTTTATGTTGGACCACTTTATATCTCTTCTCTGTTTGGTCGCTTTTCATAAACCATTTATTATAAATAGTTACATATTACAAGTAAATTGCCTTAATGGGATTATGTTAGTATCATTTATGTATTTGTATTTGTGTTTGCCAACCAACCGCTTGCTGCAGTCACACCCTTTTTGCGTTTGTCTTCTTGTAAAGCTGACTAGTACCATGTATTTTTGAAAAGCGATCATGAAAATTGACCTATTGTTCATTAAATGCATGTGAATTACTGTAACACTTTCTGACAACTAGCAAATGTTCGTCGATTTTTAAGACTTCTTCAAATTTAAAACATCATCGAATGCCGTACGACAGGCTTGTTTGATCAATGTGTTTTTTTTCTCTCCACATCTTGCGATTTCCGTATCAGTTCGTGCGCTGACACCCTTCCATGTCATCACAAAAGGCTGTCGAGTATATATAAATCTGATGGCTGCAGAAATGTGGTTTCTGAGGAAAATGCAAAGAATACCATGGACAAACAGAAAAACCAATGACCAAGTACTACAGGAGACAGTGACAATTGTAAAGTGATTAGAGAAATTAGACGTAGACAGCCAAAATTTTTTGGACATGTTATGAGAAGAAATGGATTAGAGAACTTAATGACAACTGGCATGATCGAAGAGAAAAGACCAAGAGGAAGACCGAGAGGAAAATACCTGGATGGCTTGGCCGCATGGCATGGACGAGACAGGAACACTGAGCTGATCCACGACTCTGGTGATCGAGTGAAATGGCGAGTCATGCTTTCCGGCATGGCACATGATATATATATATATATATATATATATATATATATATATATATATATATATATATATATATATATATATATATATATATATATATATATATATATATATATATAATCATAACAGTGAGAATAAAAGAACAAATAATTACAACATTTGTACAAATATGCGCACCATGTAATGCAAACAATAACGAGCAAGTATGTGAGGACTTCTACGAAGACATACATGACGTGCTAAATAAAATAGATAAGCAGGACAACATCATAGTTATGGGATACTTCAATGCAAGACTAGGACATAACAGAGTTGGCATAGAAAAACATCTGGGAGCATTTGGAGATCAACATAATGAAAGGAATGATAACGGAAGTAGATTGACAGAGCTTTGCAGCCAACACGACCTCTATGGAACAAACACATTCTATAAACATAAAGATTCACAAGTATACACCTGGTATAAATGGAACGATCTAGATACTAAAAGCCAAACTTATTTTATATTAACAAGAAATAACAGAAAGAGAAATATATTATATGCAAGGGCAGTGCCAAATTTCAGTATAAACACAGATCATAAAGCAGTCGTTGCCACAATAAGAACCATCAGAAGAAGATAACAAAGAGCAGGAATATACATGCCATGCGAATCAGTAAACTTAAAAAAACCTTAAAGACGAGGCAGTAAGGGAAGCGGTAAACGACAAAAAGGAAAACTATAAAAAGTGGTTGAAGAGCAAACAGGAATGTGATTACATAGAATATAGAATAGCGAGAAGACATATGAGTAGAATAATAAAGAGGAAAAAACAAAACGACTGGGAAGAGTATGGAGAAACCCTAAATAAAAACTACAAGGAGGCAACTAGAAACATCTACAAAAAAGATAAGTGCAATGCGAACCAGAGGAGAACCCTTTGACCCATCTGAAATAATTAACAGCGAATATGGAAAACCAATAAGTGAACAAAAACAAATCCCAATAAGATGTAAGCAGTATTTCTAACAACTTCTCAAAACCCCATCAAATGTCACAGGAATTCAAGAGACCTACACAGATGTCACCGAAGAACTAGAACCAGACATACTAAAAGAAGAAATTATAGAAGCCATTAGATTAGCCCCATTGAACAAATCACTGGGACAGGATTAAATACCAAATGAACTAATTAAAGCAGCAAGAGAAGTAGGAACAGCGTGGCTACATAGACTATTCAACCACGTTTGGGTAGAACAACAGACACCACGAGACTGGGGAAACGCCATAATTATCCCAATTTGGAAAAACAAAGGCAGCAAAAGAGACTACACACAATACAGAGGCATTTCACTGTTGAGTCATACTGGACAAATATTTTGCAAAATTCTTGAAAAAAGATTACAAACTACTTTAGAACCGCAGCTAAGCGAAACACAACTTTGATTTGGGAAAAGCAAAGGATGCACAGATGCCATTTTTGCTCTTAGACAACTTATAGAAAAATCAATCGAATTCAATGAAACACTCTACTTAGCCTTTGTCGACCAAGAAAAGGCATTTGATAGAGTAGATAGAAACAAGCTGTGGGAAATCCTTAAACAAAATGGAGTGAGTACACATCTATCAAACCTATGTAGAAGTTTATACAAAAACAGTGAATGCATAGTGAGAGCAACTGGAGGACACTCAGATCTCTTCACCATAAGATCTGGAGTATGACAAGGTTTTGTCCTGTCCCCTCTCTTGTTCATAACATATATAGACAACATATCAAAATACCAGTCAAGCAGAGACAGCAAAAATACCGCATGACGAGAATACAGAAGAAGAACCATCTGCAAATCTAACCATTAGAGAACTCCTGTTTGCGGACGACCAAGCACTAATAGCAAAATTAGAAGCTGAATTACAAGACCACATGAATAGTGTAAACGAAATATGTAGGGAACATAACATGAAAATTAGCACAAGCAAAACAGAGGTAATGATTATAACTAAAGAAGAACAAACAACAACAATTCACTTAAACGAACATCCCTTGAAACAAGTAAAGAGTTTCAAGTACCTTGGAAGTATAACATCATCAAATGGCAGATCGGAAGACGAGATCGAAAATAGGTGCAATAAGGCAAATCAACTCATTGGACAAATGACACTAATACTAAAGAACAAACATGTGTCAATAACTACTAAGAAAGCACTTTACAACACAATCTTCCTACCAACTCTATGCTACCAATGTCAAACCTGGACAATGACAGAAAAAGAGAAAAGAAAAATCACTACCAAATAGCAGCGCAGATGATATGACGCAAAATAGAGTTGGTGAGAAAATCGCGAACCAAATCTTACGAGAAACTAGGAGGCTGACGTAAGAAGGAGAAAACCTCAGAAAAATTATCAACAACAACAAACAGCCAGATCTTAGAGCTTGAACGAGGAGGCAGCATGATTCGATGCTCAGCAAGAAGAGAACTTATGTACTGGCTGGACAATTACTCTGATGGCTAACACATATTGGAAAGAAGAACGAGACTAGTAATGCAGGATGTATATCGACCTAAAAGCCACGGACAAATGCGACAATATTAGAATGGGACTCAGTAAGTCACAGCAGGCTGACACAAAGGCAAAGTTGTGAAAGACAGAAGTACCGGGACATGATAGTTATAAATACTTAAGATGTTCAACCGTTTACGATTCATAATTACTAATGTTTCTCTACCGTCCCGCCTGGCCATAACAGGCACGGTAACAAAAATTAGAATTGATAATTTGTATTGTAAACGTGTAATAAGTTGCCTTAGGCAAATAAATATTGCCTCAGCATTCTACATACCGGCTTCGAGTCCTTGATCACAGTTTGTTTTAAGCTTCTGGATACTGTTATATTGGTGCAATCCCTGGACCGTTGAACGTTTTGATGATGTTCGCGTTCTTTATTGCCAGTTACTGATGTTCGCATTATTTATTGTAACTCACCATATAGCAATCACAACAACAGAAATGAGGTTCCTGAGAAGAATACTCAACGTATCAAGAAGAGATAAGATTAGAGATGAAGAAATCAGGACTAAAGTGGGGTTTAAAGCAGCACTAGATGTTATTAGAAAGCAGCAAGTCAAATGGTTTGGTCATGCAAGTAGGTTACCAGTCAACAGCATACCACAACAAGCAATGATGTACAGACCAGATGGAAAAATAAGAAGAGGCCGAACACGTAAACGTTGAGCGGAGGGAATAGCAGAGTCCATGGGAATATCGATATATGAAGCCCATAATCGGGCACTCTAACGATGTTTATATTTCACCTCGACACCGCAAGGTACAAGATGAACATGACGAGATGAGATTATATGGAAACCTAATTCAACTAATGTAAATCATAGCCTTAGGAGATCTGAGGGAGTAATTGTGAGAGAAGGAATTAAGAATAAGGAAAATAGAGGAAGACTACGTCTGAAAACATATATGCTATTCATAAAAAGAACGACATATTAAATTGTGTGACCAATTCACAGGAATGTCCATATATCTTCTGCCATAAAGAGCCACAAGGAAGATAATGAATACAGAGGTAGGAGAAGACCACGTTAAATGATTGATTAATTGATGTATTGATTAGGAACCGACATCACATCATTCGGGGAATTCCCATAAGCGCTCCGTCCCCATCCTCAGCAGCCAGCGAAGAGTTCCCACACTAATAGTACCAGTAGCAATCTGATTATATGTTCGTCTCACCTTTCCTCTGAGCGTTGATCGTCGGCCAATTCCCCTCGTCACCCCTCGCTGCCGCATTCTTGCCAGACCATGGTGATCGATTTGCTCCTCCGAGGTGTCCACGTGCTCCCACAAAGCCGCAACCACGTCTGCCTTATCATGCATCAATACTCCACCAAGTTTTGCAGAGCCAGCCAATCTGTCCACCTGTTCATTCCCCAGCACACTAGCATGCCCCGGTGAAAAGATCCAGACGATGCTTGTCACCCGTGATTTCCGAAGCGAAGCAAGCCACTCTGCTTGAAGCTTGCCTGTCCTCACCCTACTCAGCATGCTTTCTGAGTCAGTTAAAATCACTATGTGTGTGTGTGTCGTATTTTCCATCCATTGGAAAGCTGCACTGACTGCCTCCACCTCCATTCTTGGGCTAGATTTGTGGTATCATATGCCAGGCTCTCACGTGACTATTAGCTTTTGCTAAGAACCCCCAGGTACTTCTCCTGCCTCTCAAAACCGAACCATCTGTGTATATCATCACAACACCCGGGCGATCATTATCCTGAATTAGTTGCTGGATTTCCACTTCCGTGGCCCCTGCTGGCCACTCCCTGCACTCCCGCCTCAATGTGATTATAACTCTGCACAAGTCTGATTGCACCGCTGGCACTCTGACCCACTCCTCTCCTCGCCTAATGTTCTCCAAGATGCACACCTGTCTGATCGTATCCTCCGCCTGAGCCATCCATGATTTCTCGCTTATCAATCTCTGACCCTTAACTGCCTCCAGCGCCTCATGCAAAGGATGATCTGTGTCTGCAGCTACTCTGAGGTATGCCTTAGCCTGCATTACCTTGTGCCTACCAGCAACAGTCGGCAAACCAAGGATGTAACGCATACACACCACTGGGGTGTCTCTGGTGCATCCCAGAATGACCCGCATAGCTTCGTTCTGTATGCTCTCTAATTTAACCAACTGACTCTTTGAGACAGTGATCAGTCCTAGTCCATAATCAATCACTGAGAGGATCAAGTGCTGGTATAGTGTGAAAAGCATTCTCTGCTCTGTATCCATTGCAGCCATAGTTTTAAGTGCATTGAGTTCCTTTTGAAAACTTGTCACAACCGTCTCCACATGGTCCTTGAAGGACAGGTTTCTGTCAAATGTGATTCCCAGATGCTTCAGTTTGTTCTCTCTGTTGACGCTTCTACCATCTATCGTGAGGCTTGGGACATCAGTTCTCACAATCGAAACCTTAAATATGATGTGATAATACCAAGAACATCCTTAGAGAAATGAACACACATGTATTGTTAGCCGCTAGTACAAGAAAGAAGAAGAAACTAGAGGACACAGTAGACAAAGTTAAAACTGAAAGCTAATTACCGACCAGGATTCGAACCTGACACTGCAGAAATAAGCGTGTTTAGACGCATGACCAACTAGACACCCCTAAAAAGGGCGTCTTCATTAGCCAAGTCTATCATCCACATGAACCCACACGTATGGAATGTGGACAGAATTCGTGTCTAACAATTGAAATAGCACCATAGATCTCAGAATTTCATATTAAACTAGCTCATGTGACTATGGCTTTATATTGTTATGCTCTCTAGCGCGTCCTCTAGTCTCTACTTCATTCTTCTACGAACGCCTAACAATCCATATTTTTGGGTTTTTTTTTTTTAAATTGTTTTTTGTAAATTAATTTTTATGAACTGTCTTAGTGACCTCATCGGGTTCAAAAATTATATTAGAGAAATGAATATCAACGTACAGAAAGCATTAGAATGAGTACATAAACATCGTTACATCTACCCTCAACACTAACTGAGGTAAGTGGAGCAAGAGAAAAAGATGAAAAAGAAGAAGAATGGGTAAAATAGCGGGGAAAATAATTACCAGGAGAATGGCATACGAATTAGGAAAGAATAATCTGCAGCCTAACACAATTTCAGGTTACAGACAGAATACAAAAACATGGCGCAATGGTGCTGTCTTTGTACATGACACATAATAAGCTCCCCAGACCGTTAGTTAAACAAGTGCCATTGCCATAGATCTGGAAGACGCGAACAGCAGTTCCATATCATCTATTGATGAATCTACCACCCACTCCATGTTAAAAGGATATCTTATGCACTGTTTGTTATTGTGCGACGACCTTCACATTTTAAAGCACATGGTTATGAGAGAGCTATCAATATGGATTTTAATAAGTCATTATAAATATTCGGAAGAGCGCAATTGGGAGGGTACTAGCCTTATCCTGGTGCGAGGAAATGCAACCCAAAGACAAAATAAGTCATGGCAGGGCAGACCAGGCCCTAAGCCTTGGTTGGCAGCTGGTCTAGGATCGAAGCTCCGAGAGGCGGACAGTTAGAGCATTGCTTTGCTGATCCGGCAGCTTCTGCAGCTTGTCTTGTTCCAGATGTATAGGTGTTAACTTTCCTCTGGAGTGAACTAGGCAGGCCGAGAGAGGGATCATGCTGCATGGGCAACACATGGTTTCTTTATTTTAACCCAGGCTTTGTGCTATGGAGAGGCAATAACTCCATCCCTGGTCTTAACCGGTCTCGGAATCAAAGCGAGAGGCAACTGTTACGGGTTATAAGTCCTTGTCAGTTGGCGTAGACATGGGGCGCCACGCGTTGCCTCTGACGGTGGGAGACACCTACAGGTGTCACTGATCAGCTACCGCCCGCCTCAAGCTGGGCAGCCCCCGGCCAATTGGGTGCTGATCCGCCACAGCCTGCCTGCTTCAATGGGTGCTTGGGGCTAGGACAAAATCTGATCGCAGGCTGTAAAACCAATGCACCAGGTACTAATAAAAAGAATAATAGAAACCTCAAGCTACGGCTTGCAACCTGGAACGTGAGAACCATGTGTCCAGGATTTTCCACTGACTTGACAAATATTGACGATGTGAGAAAAACGGCTGTGATTGATGCTGAACTCAATTGTCTTAACATTGATATTGCTGGCCTGCAGGAGACTCGTCTCGCTGAGGAAGGGTCACTCAGGGAAAACAATTACACCTTTTTTTGGAAGGGAAGAGGGCAGGCAGAAAAAAGGCAACACGGTGTGGGCTTTGCTGTGAAGAATACGCTACTGGGAATGATGATATCCCAGCTGGAGGTAATGAAAGATTATTATCACTGCGCTTGGCAACCTCTTGTGGATTTGCCACCATTCTCACTGCATATGCACCGACACTCACTTCCTCTGATGATGTGAAGGATACATTCTATGAGCAGCTAGACTCTGCGATCAAGGCAGTTCCAAAACCGACTACATTTATATGCTCGGTGATTTCAATGCTCGTGTGGGCAAGGACTCAAGTTCATGGCCAGTGTGCCTTGGAAAATACAACATCGGTCGCATGAATGATAATGGGCAAAGGCTGCTGGAGCATTGCACTAGAAATGACCTATGTATTACAAACTCCTTTTTTAAAACAAAAGAGATGCATAAGGTCACATGGAAACATCCAAGATCCGGCCATTGGCATCAGCTGGACTTCATTATCACACGGAGACAACATCTGAACCATACATCATTAACTCGAAGTTACCACAGTGCTGACTGTGATACAGATCATTCTTTGGTTGTTGCAAGGGTTAGACTGAGACCAAAGAGAATCTACACAGCTAAACACAAGTCTAGCCCCAGGATTAATATTATTAACACTCACGATCCTGGAAAGTGCTTTGAATTTCAACAGCAACTTGAGGACGCTTTCAATGATACATCAGAAAATTGTATAGTAAATGATAAATGGAGTAAACTTAAGGAAACTATTTATAAAACAGCGGTAGGGGTTTACGGCACTGTGGATCATAAGAGGCAGGACTGGTTTGCGGCAAACAGCCAAATACTGCAGCCCTTGATTGATAAAAAGAAGACAGCTCTCTTAAGAAACAAGGAAAGACCAACGCGTAACACTCTGAGTGAGCTGAAGCAAGCGAGGAAGGATGTACAAAAGGCTGCCAGGCAGTGTGCGAATGACTATTGGATCAAGTTATGTGAGTCCATTCAAATCGCAAGTCATAAGGGAAACATCAGAAGCATGTATGAAGGGATAAAGAAAGCCTGTGGTCCAAGGATCAAAAGAAGTGCACCGCTGAAAACCTTGACTGGAGAAATCATCACTGATAAGAAACAGCAGATGGATAGATGGGTCGAGCACTATTTAGAGCTTTACTCAAGTGAGACCAAGCTAGCGGATGATGCCCTCAACGCCATAGAGGCCCTGCCAACTCTTGACCACCTGGACACACTTCCCACTATAACAGAAGTTAAGTGTGCTATAAATGAGCTTGCATCTGGCAAGGCTCCAGGTAAGGATGGGATTCCAATAGAGGTGATCAGGAGTGGGCAAGACACCCTCGCTCTACAGATCCACCAGCTAATAGAGCTATGCTGGCGAGAAGGACAAGTCCCACAGGATTTCAAAGATTCAAACATCATAACGCTGTACAAGAACAAGGGAGATCGGAGCGACTCCAACAATTATAGGGGTATCTCACTTCTGTGTATTGTTGGGAAAGTATTTGCCAGAATTGTCCTGCGCAAACTTCAAGTCCTGGGAGATCAAGTCTACCCCGAATCACAGTGCGGCTTCCGTCAGAACCGGTCTACCATTGATATGATATTCTCATTGCGACAGATGCAAGAAAAATGCCGGGAACAAAATCAGCCACTGTTTATTGCCTTCATCGACCTCACAAAGGCATTCGATTTGGTCAGTCGTGAGGGTCTGTTCAAAGCACTAAAGAAGATTGGCTGTCCACCAACTCTTCTGTCCATTGTGGAATCGTTCCACACAGGCATGAAGGGTATAATCAAGTTTGATGGCTCAACTTCAGAAGAGTTTGAAATCAAGAGTGGAGTTAAGCAAGGTTGTGTACTAGCCCCCACCCTCTTTGGGATATACTTTTCACTTCTACTGAAATATGCCTTTCGTGATCAGGATGACGGTATATACATTCACTCACGCTCAGATGGTGGCCTCTATAATGCTCAGAGATTGACGGCCAAGACCAAAATTAGCAGGGTACTAATCAGAGAGTTGCTTTTTGCGGATGATGCTGCGATTACGACCCACTCTGAGGAAGAACTACAACATCTACTATCTGCATTCTCCAATGCTTGTTCTGAATTTGGTTTAACAATTAACAAAAAGAAGACACAGATTATGTCACAAGGTGCACATGGTGTACCATCAATCTTTATTGATGACGCCGAACTGGAGATAGTAGACCATTTTACATATCTAGGATCAGAGGTAAATAGCAAATTATCCCTCGATCAGGAAATCAACATCAGGATTGGCAAGGCAGCAACAACAATGAACATGTTAGCAAAAAGAGTCTGGGAGAACAGGAAGCTTACTGCCAAAACAAAAGTCCTCGTCTACCAAGCCTGTGTCCTTAGTACTCTTCTTTATGGCAGTGAAACCTGGACAACTTACTCACGCCAAGAGAAACGTTTAAACAGCTTTCATATGCGGTGTCTGCGAAGAATACTTGGTATTAAGTGGCAAGACAAAATCACAAATACTGAAGTATTGGAAAGATCAGGTTGTGTGACGGTGTATTCCATGCTCAGTCTTCGTAGACTTAGATGGATAGGACACGTTAGGAGGATGGATGATGGTAGAATACCAAAGGACATCTTTTTTGGTGAATTACAGACGGGTAGGAGATCTCAGGGTCGGCCTCTACTACGATACAAAGATGTGTGTAAGCGGGACATGATTGATACAGGCATTGATAATGCACAATGGGAGCACGTCGCCGCTGAACGTGTTGCATGGAGGGCAACTATCAGAAATGGAATAAAGACAAAGGAGAAAATGATTGCAGATAAAGCACACACAGAGCGTGAGAGACGTAAGATGGTGCAAAATGGTGGAAATGACCATTTTTTCACATGCACCTACTGTGGGCAAATATTTGCAGCAAGAATTGGCCTTACCAGCCACACTCGCCACCGCCATGGATCGTAGTTATTGCCATATGACAGTTATTAAGCCTTTTTGAAGCACAATGTACCAAACTATCGTCTGTCAAGACGGAAAGGTGCCAATGAAATGAAATATAAATATTCCCACTATTATTGTAATATTTATATAATGTTAATAAAATTTTTAAAAAACCACAAGAACTCAGTTTGCTCCAGCACAATGTAGACCGGTCGGATGCCTGCTGCCCCCTCCCCCCACCCCACCCGATTTAGTGCAACCTCAATATCTACAGCAAGCAGTGATGGACTTTCACTATTGTCTTTAATAATTTGCTTCCAGTCAGTAATCATCTTATAGCTCTTCAGTGCATTATGTCCGCATATTAACTGTATTTTTTTGTCCCATTAATATCGTGCCATCCTTCGAATTTATGTATCCAATGATATTGTGTGTTTTCCTACCTTCTAAGATATGTAGTTGGTGGTATATAGAATGTATCTTTACCATGATGTGCTACTAGATTTGCTCATTGATACATTGATGTCATAGGTTTCTAATTGAGATTAAGAATTGTGTTGCATTAAGAAAAGTATGGAAACGGTTTTGATGACTCAATGACTATTCTGTGCTCATTCACAACCATGTCTAAAAGGAAATCTTACTGTGTCGAGAGACGGTGCCTAAAGGCATATATGGCAGCTTTCTGTTAGTTTTCCTGCCGGAAGGGTCATGCTATCAAATTCGCATAGAGGCACATTTTCAAAAGTGACCTGAGCTCTTAGACCTACCCTTGCTAAAATGGCTAAAAGGAAAAATTGCGGAAAGTAAAGGCAGCCGACCTAATATTGACTACATCACCCCGCAGGACTGAGTGGTCTACACAATTAGGCGACTAGCACTATATACCCCATGCGCACCAAATCCATTAATATTTTGATTGAACAATTAGATTATTTAAAGTATCAATGCATATTTCATTGAACTGTCATTCGTCACTATGAAACAGTCTGTCTCTCAATACCATGTCTGAGACAACTAACACCAATATCCACACATGGGCTCCTCTCTCCAGTTGGACGTAACTTTTAAATTTATGGTCCTTTTCCACACCTTTAGGTGTATTGGCTTTATGATACAAGTCGATATTTCTATTTATCAATCGACAAACAATTAATAGTGTCGACAGACTCTCGCCGGTATCCTTCACTTAAGTAAACATATCATGGTGCCCTGTTTATGGTGGATCTATATCTGAGAGTCCAGGTATCCATCCGTCATGTGTCATGCCGATAAGCGTTTGAGGTCATGTTTTGCCATCTCACTCGATCACCAGAGTCGTGAATCAGCCCCGTGTTCCTATCTCCGCCATGCCACGTGGCCAAGCCATCCAGGTATTTACTTCTCGGTCTTCCCCTTGGTCTCTTCCCTTCGATCTTGCCAGTTCTCCAATTCATTTCTTCTCATAACATACCCACAAAATATTGACTGTATATGTCTAATGACTCTAATCAGTTACAATCTACATTTGTTTCTTGAAGGACTTGTCCATGGTATTCTTTGCATTTTCCTCAGAAACCACATTTCCACAGCCATCAGATGATTTTCAGCTTGACTGCTCATTGTCCATGCTTCACATCCATACAAAAATACAGGTTCTATGTAGCACCTCAACACTCTTTTTCTCGTTTCAATTGATATCTTTTTATTGGTCAGTATGTTTTTCATTTTGCAAAAGGCTGCCTTTGCAATGGCAATTCTTGTTCTAATCTCTTCAAGGCATCTCCCACCAGATGTCATGACGGTTCCAGGATAGCTGTACCGATTAACTTGCTTAAGAATATGCCGATTTACTCGCATATCACATTGTGGTATTTAGGCGGAAATAATAAAATTAGACATGTAATCCAGGTATATAAAAATAAAATGTCCACCTCGATGGGTATTCGAATGTGTGTTTACTGGAAAGGCAGGTCAGGATGCTAGCCAATTAGCTACCGCTGTTTCGAAGGTCTTATAGAAAATCATTAATATGTTGCATTGCTGCTGTAGATACAAATAATGTTCCTCTATTATCAGCAAGCGATCGAACAATACATTCTGCACCTCCACCCGAAATGCCTGTATTCACTATAAACAACTGTAGCAGCTATTCTTGATTTCATGCAGGCAACAATTTACGATGTCTGCGCCCAAGCAGCTGTCAGCTAGAGACAAGATGACTTCACCAGAGAGTGGGAAGCAATTACCGCAGCAGTAGAATGGTTTTTAATGAACTCACATGGGAAGAAACCTTGACATTTACAGTGTACAAATGAATTAATCAAAGGAAGTGGCTTTGTTTTTCACCTCGTGTTTTTTATTTTAGTTCCAGACATTTTATTTTAATTGTTTAGTTCCAGACGGATTTTGTGTGTGTGTGTGTGTGTGTGCTCTATGATGACAGCAATTCGGGTTATATTTTACATACTTCACTACGTGTTAATTAGCACGAGACGCATTCTCGTTACTTCTGTGTTAAGAGACTCCAAATGAGTTGTCAAGGTTTACCAATAACGAAGAAGTTACTTCTATTATCAGTTATGATAATACGCGGCCGCCATCGGTGTTAGAGCAGGCTTTTTTTTTTTAAATTCGCATATCCTTTTACAGGACATCGCAGTAAACAGCAGCATCTTTCAGCTGTCTGTTGATTTCTTGGCAAGATTACGCTCAGTAGTTTGCCATTGCTTTCTGAGCGGCCGGCTCAGTTATCCCGCAAGTCAACAGCGGGGGACGAACCGCTCCCAGTTCTCGCCCGCTACGAGACTCTGCGTGATAAACGGGATTACGGAGAAAGTGGTGTAACCCCTCGGCCAGAGAGACCGGCAGAGCAGGCTTGGTCAGAGATATTTCAATCCTGGTAACCACTACTAGGAATCCAATCTCATGTCCATCCATTTGGTGTGCGTCTGTTAACCCCTGTCGTACAATTTTCCTTCAACGAATGTTGTAGGAAAATATTTATGTTTTTCTCTGCATGGAGAAGTGGTCTTGTATAATGTATTTTGTTGTGATATTTGCTGGGTCAAAATGATACCACCCGTCGTAAAGTGGTTGCGATATTGGCATTTCGTCCTGTTCTGACCAGTTTAAAGAAGATGTATAATATTTTTTTCTTCTGTACGTGTGTTCCTTGCATTATGTTTGGGGTGGTCTTACTTCCACTTCCCATTATAGTGACTTTGGTGGCAGCCTTTGCTTCTTTATAGCTGAATAGTATTTCTGTGGCAACTGACTCTAATCTCAAGTCTTTCTATTTCAACTAAAGATTTACTTGATAACTGCCTCAGGCGTGCCCGGATTATGGAAAGTGAATCCTATATTTAAGCCTGTGAACTATTCTTCCTCTTCCATTACTGAGTGGCGCTCATAACTAAACTACTCATTTAGATTGTCCAAGAATGCACTGGGAGGGAACACAGTACCTATATACTATAATCTCCATATGTGTTAATATTAACGTTTTCTTGATCTGCCAGTGTCTTTCAGTTCTAGACGTGTGCGACTTTGCAAGGGGCTTTCTATTGTAGATTTTTGACACCGGAATAATTTATGAGTCCTTTGTTTTAGTATGCTTGATTGTTTACGTTTGTATTTCGAATTTCTCCAAACGACAGGAAGATTGTAACATGTGTGTGTGTGTGTGTGTGTGTGTGTGTGTGTGTGTGTGTGTGTGTGTGTGTGTGTGTGTGTGTGTGTGTGTGTGGGTCTGTGTGTGTGGGACTGTGTGTGTGAGTATGTGTGTGTGTATGGGTCTGCGTGTGTGAGTATGTGTGTGTGTGTGTGTGTGTGTCACGTTGCTTACCAAACCGAACACCTCACAGTGTTCTAACGGCTTTGGGTGGAAGAGCGCAATTGGGAGGATACAAGCCTTAGCTTGGTGTGAGGAATTGAATCCTAAAGACTACATGATCACTAAATGTCATAGCAGGGCAGAACAGGCCCTACGCCTTGGCTGGCAACTGGTCTGGTATGAAAGCTCTCACGGGTGGACTGTTACAGCATTGTTTTGCTGAACCAGCAGCTTCTGCGCTTGTCTTGTTCCAGATGTATTGTTGATACTTTTCATTTGGAATAAACTAAGCAGGCCGAGAGAGGGATCATTCTGCATGGACAACAATTCAGCGCAGGCTTTGTGCTATGGAGAAGTTTGATCAGTCACATTCGTTAACGCCATGATTTCATCATGATAAAATCAATCAATCTGTCATGTGCCATGCCGGAAAGCGTGGGCGGTCATGACTCGCCATTTTACTCGATCACCAGAGTCGTGGATCAGCTCAGTGTTCCTGTCTCGTCCATGATGTGGCCAAGCCATCCAGGTATTTTCCTCTCGGTCTTCCTCTTGGTCTGTTCCCTTCGATCTTGCCAGTTGTCACTAAGTTCTCCATAACATGTCCAAAACATTTTGACTGTCTACGTCTAATTTCTCAAATCAATTTACGATTGTCATTTGTCTCCTGTAGTACTTGGTCATTGGTTTTTTCTGTCTGTCCATGGTATTCTTTGCAATTTCCCCAGAAACCATATTTCTGCAGCCATCGGATGTATTTCAGCTTGACTGCTCATTGTCCAAGTTTCACATCCATACAAAAGAACAGGCTTTATGTATCCCCTCAACACTCTTTTTCTCGTTTCAATTGATATCTTTTTATTGGTCAAAATGTTTTTCGTCTTGCTAAAGGCTACTTTCGCCATGGCGATTCTTGTTCTAATCTCTTCAAGGCATCTCCCATCAGATGTTATGACTGTTCCGAGATAATTGTACCGATTCACTTGTTGAAGACTATTCCCATATACTTCGTTCTTCCTAGTGACGACCACAACCTGTGTCTTTTTACAATTTAATTCTAACCCCAGTTGCTCACTGTGTACAACAAAAGCATCCTCTAATTGTTGCAGATCCTGCGCATTGTCTGCAATCAATACTGTATCATCTGCATATCTAATGTTACTGATGTTTCGTCCGCCAATGATGATTCCATTTCTATCCTCTATATTTCTGAAAATATTTTCACTGTATAGGAAAAACAGATCTGGAGACATTACACATCCCTGCCTAATACCTCTCTTAATAAGCTGATAGTGACCCACTTCATTATCAATCCTTATGGCAGCTTGTTGTTTCCAATATATGTTTTTTATAAGTCTAATATCTTTCCCATCAATTTGTAGATCTGCAAGCATATCCACCATGTTGACATGTCTAACTCTATCAAAAGCCTTTGTGTAGTCAATAAAGCAAAGATGTATATCCTTGTTTACTTCTATAGCACGTTCAATAACTGTTCGCAGCATATACACAGCATTTACTGTACCCTTTCCTTCTACAAATCCACATTGTTCTTCCCCTATTTCAGGTTGTATTTTCTTCCTCACTCTTTGCATGATAATTCGTAGCAAAATCTTTGTGATGTGACTCATTATACTAATTGTTCTATGTTGATCACATTCCAAGGCTCCTGATTTATTTCGGATTGTAATAAATACAGAGTTACATAATTCAGAAGGTATATCTCCAGTATCATATACTGTGTTCAGCAGTCTGATGACTTGCTCTAATCCAAATTCTTCTAAAGCTTCGATCATTTCTGTTGTGATGTTTATCTGCACCGGGGGCTTTGCCAGCTTTCATATGCTTAAGAACATTTCGAACCTCCATCTCCAAAATTGGCGGTCCTTCATTATTAAATCTAATATCATATTGTTAGTCTCTGTTATCACGATAAAGGTGTTTCACGTAATCTGTCCATACATGTAGAATCTGATCTTTTTCTATTATGATTTTGCCATCTTTAGTTTTTAGACAGCCTGTTGATGTACTTGTTCTTTTATTAGTAAGTTCCTGAATTCTTTTGTGCATTAATTTGGTATTTTGACTGTTGTGTTGGTTTTCAATTTCTAAGCACTTTTCCTCAAGCCATGCTTCTTTTGCCTCCTTACATAATATTCTGACTTGTCTGTGAATTTCTTCATATTTGGCAGGATTATTTTTGTTGAGTCTTCATGTTTCCATTAGGTGTAAAAGTTCTTCAGTCATCCATTTCTTACGACCCACCTTCTTTAATTTTTGGAATAGTTGTTTCTGCAGCCAAACTGATTGAATTCTTCAATGTTTCCCATTGATCATCCACATCCTGGAATAGGATCTATAGCTCAGAAAATATATCAAATCTATTCTGTACTTCTATGTTGAATTTGTTTTGTATTTCCTTGTCATTACTCAATGTACACAAATCATATGTAGTGTTTCCTGTTATATACTTGACTTTCTTCAACTTTATCCTCAATGTTCCTGTGAGTAATCTGTGGTCACTATAACAATCAGCACTGGGAACTGTTTCTGTTATTGTTAGCGCGTTTCTAAATCTTCTGCTAATCAGAATGTAGTCAATCTGGTTTCTAATCCTGCTATCTTGACTCCTCCATGTCCATCATCTTCTAGGGTGTTGCTTAAACGAGGTGTTTTCTACAATCATTTCCTGTTGTTTTGTCCACTCTACGAGTCTGTATCCTCTTTCATTTCTCTCTCCTAAACCATAGTTTCCTACCGTGTATCTATCACCTTGATTTCCTACATTTGCATTGAAGTCCCCTATTATGATGTTTATTTCTGAATTTTTACATTTCTATAAGGCTCTATGCCATTATAAAATTCCTCTACACTATATTCACTGGATTCTCCTGTTTGAGCATATACTTGAATAACATTTATGCTAAAAGGTCTGCCACTTAATTTAACTAGTAGAACTCTAACCGACACGGCCCAATATTCTTGAACAGATTTTTATGTTTTCCGGTCCAAAATAATTGCCACTGAACTTTGTCGATAAAATATACATGTAAAAATCACATTCTAGAAAAACACAAATTATACCTTGATGACAAAACAACACTGATCACAATTCAATTATATTCATGGTAAATATATGGCTAAATATCATATATATATATATATATATATATATATATATATATATATATATATATATATATATATATATATATATATATATATCAATGGCCCCTTGCCGTCTTGACAGACGACAGTTTGTAAGGGAATGAGTTATTGCTTCTCCATAGCACAAAGCCTGGGCTAAAATATAGAGATCATGAGTTGCCAATGCAGCATGATCCCTCTCTCGGCCTGCCTAGTTCACTCCAGAGGAAAGGTAACACCTCTACATGTGAAACAAGACAAGCTGCAGAAGCTGCCGGGTCAGCAAAGCAATGCTCTAATTGTCCGCCTGTCGGAGCTTCGATCCTAGACCAGCCGCCAACCAAGGCTTAGGGCCTGGTCTGCCCTGCTATGACACTTTGTCTTTAGGTTGCATTTCCTCGCACCATGGTAAGGCTTGTACCATCCCAATTGCGCTCTTTCGCCCGAAGCCGTTGGCATAATATGGGGTGTCGGGTTTGGTAAGCGCCGCCCAACGTTCGGCGCTAACAGAAAGCAGGTAGTACCGTCTACTGTTATACGCTAGCTCAGTCATATCTGACTAAGACCTGACACAATATATATATATATATATACTCAGGGAAAACAATTACACCTTTTTTTGGAAGGGAAGAGGGCAGGCAGAAAAAAGGCAACATGGTGTGGGCTTTGCAGTGAAGAATTCGCTACTGGGAATGATTGATATCCCAGCTGGAGGTAATGAAAGATTATTATCACTGCGCTTGGCAACCTCTTGTGGATTTGCCACCATTCTCACTGCATATGCACCGACACTCACTTCCTCTGATGATGTGAAGGATACATTCTATGAGCAGCTAGACTCTGCGATCAAGGCAGTTCCAAAACCGACTACATTTATATGCTCGGTGATTTCAATGCTCGTGTGGGCAAGGACTCAAGTTCATGGCCAGTGTGCCTTGGAAAATACAACATCGGTCGCATGAATGATAATGGGCAAAGGCTGCTGGAGCATTGCACTAGAAATGACCTATGTATTACAAACTCCTTTTTTAAAACAAAAGAGATGCATAAGGTCACATGGAAACATCCAAGATCCGGCCATTGGCATCAGCTGGACTTCATTATCACACGGAGACAACATCTGAACCATACATCATTAACTCGAAGTTACCACAGTGCTGACTGTGATACAGATCATTCTTTGGTTGTTGCAAGGGTTAGACTGAGACCAAAGAGAATCTACACAGCTAAACACAAGTCTAGCCCCAGGATTAATATTATTAACACTCACGATCCTGGAAAGTGCTTTGAATTTCAACAGCAACTTGAGGACGCTTTCAATGATACATCAGAAAATTGTATAGTAAATGATAAATGGAGTAAACTTAAGGAAACTATTTATAAAACAGCGGTAGGGGTTTACGGCACTGTGGATCATAAGAGGCAGGACTGGTTTGCGGCAAACAGCCAAATACTGCAGCCCTTGATTGATAAAAAGAAGACAGCTCTCTTAAGAAACAAGGAAAGACCAACGCGTAACACTCTGAGTGAGCTGAAGCAAGCGAGGAAGGATGTACAAAAGGCTGCCAGGCAGTGTGCGAATGACTATTGGATCAAGTTATGTGAGTCCATTCAAATCGCAAGTCATAAGGGAAACATCAGAAGCATGTATGAAGGGATAAAGAAAGCCTGTGGTCCAAGGATCAAAAGAAGTGCACCGCTGAAAACCTTGACTGGAGAAATCATCACTGATAAGAAACAGCAGATGGATAGATGGGTCGAGCACTATTTAGAGCTTTACTCAAGTGAGACCAAGCTAGCGGATGATGCCCTCAACGCCATAGAGGCCCTGCCAACTCTTGACCACCTGGACACACTTCCCACTATAACAGAAGTTAAGTGTGCTATAAATGAGCTTGCATCTGGCAAGGCTCCAGGTAAGGATGGGATTCCAATAGAGGTGATCAGGAGTGGGCAAGACACCCTCGCTCTACAGATCCACCAGCTAATAGAGCTATGCTGGCGAGAAGGACAAGTCCCACAGGATTTCAAAGATTCAAACATCATAACGCTGTACAAGAACAAGGGAGATCGGAGCGACTCCAACAATTATAGGGGTATCTCACTTCTGTGTATTGTTGGGAAAGTATTTGCCAGAATTGTCCTGCGCAAACTTCAAGTCCTGGGAGATCAAGTCTACCCCGAATCACAGTGCGGCTTCCGTCAGAACCGGTCTACCATTGATATGATATTCTCATTGCGACAGATGCAAGAAAAATGCCGGGAACAAAATCAGCCACTGTTTATTGCCTTCATCGACCTCACAAAGGCATTCGATTTGGTCAGTCGTGAGGGTCTGTTCAAAGCACTAAAGAAGATTGGCTGTCCACCAACTCTTCTGTCCATTGTGGAATCGTTCCACACAGGCATGAAGGGTATAATCAAGTTTGATGGCTCAACTTCAGAAGAGTTTGAAATCAAGAGTGGAGTTAAGCAAGGTTGTGTACTAGCCCCCACCCTCTTTGGGATATACTTTTCACTTCTACTGAAATATGCCTTTCGTGATCAGGATGACGGTATATACATTCACTCACGCTCAGATGGTGGCCTCTATAATGCTCAGAGATTGACGGCCAAGACCAAAATTAGCAGGGTACTAATCAGAGAGTTGCTTTTTGCGGATGATGCTGCGATTACGACCCACTCTGAGGAAGAACTACAACATCTACTATCTGCATTCTCCAATGCTTGTTCTGAATTTGGTTTAACAATTAACAAAAAGAAGACACAGATTATGTCACAAGGTGCACATGGTGTACCATCAATCTTTATTGATGACGCCGAACTGGAGATAGTAGACCATTTTACATATCTAGGATCAGAGGTAAATAGCAAATTATCCCTCGATCAGGAAATCAACATCAGGATTGGCAAGGCAGCAACAACAATGAACATGTTAGCAAAAAGAGTCTGGGAGAACAGGAAGCTTACTGCCAAAACAAAAGTCCTCGTCTACCAAGCCTGTGTCCTTAGTACTCTTCTTTATGGCAGTGAAACCTGGACAACTTACTCACGCCAAGAGAAACGTTTAAACAGCTTTCATATGCGGTGTCTGCGAAGAATACTTGGTATTAAGTGGCAAGACAAAATCACAAATACTGAAGTATTGGAAAGATCAGGTTGTGTGACGGTGTATTCCATGCTCAGTCTTCGTAGACTTAGATGGATAGGACACGTTAGGAGGATGGATGATGGTAGAATACCAAAGGACATCTTTTTTGGTGAATTACAGACGGGTAGGAGATCTCAGGGTCGGCCTCTACTACGATACAAAGATGTGTGTAAGCGGGACATGATTGATACAGGCATTGATAATGCACAATGGGAGCACGTCGCCGCTGAACGTGTTGCATGGAGGGCAACTATCAGAAATGGAATAAAGACAAAGGAGAAAATGATTGCAGATAAAGCACACACAG
This sequence comes from Cepaea hortensis, assembly GCA_963921405.1. Taxonomy (NCBI): domain Eukaryota; kingdom Metazoa; phylum Mollusca; class Gastropoda; order Stylommatophora; family Helicidae; genus Cepaea; species Cepaea hortensis. The sequence goes on from OY992891.1 coordinate 45,036,594, forward strand.
AGCGTGAGAGACGTAAGATGGTGCAAAATGGTGGAAATGACCATTTTTTCACATGCACCTACTGTGGGCAAATATTTGCAGCAAGAATTGGCCTTACCAGCCACACTCGCCACCGCCATGGATCGTAGTTATTGCCATATGACAGTTATTAAGCCTTTTTGAAGCACAATGTACCAAACTATCGTCTGTCAAGACGGAAAGGTGCCAATGAAATGAAATATAAATATTCCCACTATTATTGTAATATTTATATAATGTTAATAAAATTTTTAAAAAACCACAAGAACTCAGTTTGCTCCAGCACAATGTAGACCGGTCGGATGCCTGCTGCCCCCTCCCCCCACCCCACCCGATTTAGTGCAACCTCAATATCTACAGCAAGCAGTGATGGACTTTCACTATTGTCTTTAATAATTTGCTTCCAGTCAGTAATCATCTTATAGCTCTTCAGTGCATTATGTCCGCATATTAACTGTATTTTTTTGTCCCATTAATATCGTGCCATCCTTCGAATTTATGTATCCAATGATATTGTGTGTTTTCCTACCTTCTAAGATATGTAGTTGGTGGTATATAGAATGTATCTTTACCATGATGTGCTACTAGATTTGCTCATTGATACATTGATGTCATAGGTTTCTAATTGAGATTAAGAATTGTGTTGCATTAAGAAAAGTATGGAAACGGTTTTGATGACTCAATGACTATTCTGTGCTCATTCACAACCATGTCTAAAAGGAAATCTTACTGTGTCGAGAGACGGTGCCTAAAGGCATATATGGCAGCTTTCTGTTAGTTTTCCTGCCGGAAGGGTCATGCTATCAAATTCGCATAGAGGCACATTTTCAAAAGTGACCTGAGCTCTTAGACCTACCCTTGCTAAAATGGCTAAAAGGAAAAATTGCGGAAAGTAAAGGCAGCCGACCTAATATTGACTACATCACCCCGCAGGACTGAGTGGTCTACACAATTAGGCGACTAGCACTATATACCCCATGCGCACCAAATCCATTAATATTTTGATTGAACAATTAGATTATTTAAAGTATCAATGCATATTTCATTGAACTGTCATTCGTCACTATGAAACAGTCTGTCTCTCAATACCATGTCTGAGACAACTAACACCAATATCCACACATGGGCTCCTCTCTCCAGTTGGACGTAACTTTTAAATTTATGGTCCTTTTCCACACCTTTAGGTGTATTGGCTTTATGATACAAGTCGATATTTCTATTTATCAATCGACAAACAATTAATAGTGTCGACAGACTCTCGCCGGTATCCTTCACTTAAGTAAACATATCATGGTGCCCTGTTTATGGTGGATCTATATCTGAGAGTCCAGGTATCCATCCGTCATGTGCCATGCCGATAAGCGTTTGAGGTCATGTTTTGCCATCTCACTCGATCACCAGAGTCGTGAATCAGCCCCGTGTTCCTATCTCCGCCATGCCACGTGGCCAAGCCATCCAGGTATTTACTTCTCGGTCTTCCCCTTGGTCTCTTCCCTTCGATCTTGCCAGTTCTCCAATTCATTTCTTCTCATAACATACCCACAAAATATTGACTGTATATGTCTAATGACTCTAATCAGTTACAATCTACATTTGTTTCTTGAAGGACTTGTCCATGGTATTCTTTGCATTTTCCTCAGAAACCACATTTCCACAGCCATCAGATGATTTTCAGCTTGACTGCTCATTGTCCATGCTTCACATCCATACAAAAATACAGGTTCTATGTAGCACCTCAACACTCTTTTTCTCGTTTCAATTGATATCTTTTTATTGGTCAGTATGTTTTTCATTTTGCAAAAGGCTGCCTTTGCAATGGCAATTCTTGTTCTAATCTCTTCAAGGCATCTCCCACCAGATGTCATGACGGTTCCAGGATAGCTGTACCGATTAACTTGCTTAAGAATATGCCGATTTACTCGCATATCACATTGTGGTATTTAGGCGGAAATAATAAAATTAGACATGTAATCCAGGTATATAAAAATAAAATGTCCACCTCGATGGGTATTCGAATGTGTGTTTACTGGAAAGGCAGGTCAGGATGCTAGCCAATTAGCTACCGCTGTTTCGAAGGTCTTATAGAAAATCATTAATATGTTGCATTGCTGCTGTAGATACAAATAATGTTCCTCTATTATCAGCAAGCGATCGAACAATACATTCTGCACCTCCACCCGAAATGCCTGTATTCACTATAAACAACTGTAGCAGCTATTCTTGATTTCATGCAGGCAACAATTTACGATGTCTGCGCCCAAGCAGCTGTCAGCTAGAGACAAGATGACTTCACCAGAGAGTGGGAAGCAATTACCGCAGCAGTAGAATGGTTTTTAATGAACTCACATGGGAAGAAACCTTGACATTTACAGTGTACAAATGAATTAATCAAAGGAAGTGGCTTTGTTTTTCACCTCGTGTTTTTTATTTTAGTTCCAGACATTTTATTTTAATTGTTTAGTTCCAGACGGATTTTGTGTGTGTGTGTTTGTGTGTGCTCTATGATGACAGCAATTCGGGTTATATTTTACATACTTCACTACGTGTTAATTAGCACGAGACGCATTCTCGTTACTTCTGTGTTAAGAGACTCCAAATGAGTTGTCAAGGTTTACCAATAACGAAGAAGTTACTTCTATTATCAGTTATGATAATACGCGGCCGCCATCGGTGTTAGAGCAGGCTTTTTTTTTTTAAATTCGCATATCCTTTTACAGGACATCGCAGTAAACAGCAGCATCTTTCAGCTGTCTGTTGATTTCTTGGCAAGATTACGCTCAGTAGTTTGCCATTGCTTTCTGAGCGGCCGGCTCAGTTATCCCGCAAGTCAACAGCGGGGGACGAACCGCTCCCAGTTCTCGCCCGCTACGAGACTCTGCGTGATAAACGGGATTACGGAGAAAGTGGTGTAACCCCTCGGCCAGAGAGACCGGCAGAGCAGGCTTGGTCAGAGATATTTCAATCCTGGTAACCACTACTAGGAATCCAATCTCATGTCCATCCATTTGGTGTGCGTCTGTTAACCCCTGTCGTACAATTTTCCTTCAACGAATGTTGTAGGAAAATATTTATGTTTTTCTCTGCATGGAGAAGTGGTCTTGTATAATGTATTTTGTTGTGATATTTGCTGGGTCAAAATGATACCACCCGTCGTAAAGTGGTTGCGATATTGGCATTTCGTCCTGTTCTGACCAGTTTAAAGAAGATGTATAATATTTTTTTCTTCTGTACGTGTGTTCCTTGCATTATGTTTGGGGTGGTCTTACTTCCACTTCCCATTATAGTGACTTTGGTGGCAGCCTTTGCTTCTTTATAGCTGAATAGTATTTCTGTGGCAACTGACTCTAATCTCAAGTCTTTCTATTTCAACTAAAGATTTACTTGATAACTGCCTCAGGCGTGCCCGGATTATGGAAAGTGAATCCTATATTTAAGCCTGTGAACTATTCTTCCTCTTCCATTACTGAGTGGCGCTCATAACTAAACTACTCATTTAGATTGTCCAAGAATGCACTGGGAGGGAACACAGTACCTATATACTATAATCTCCATATGTGTTAATATTAACGTTTTCTTGATCTGCCAGTGTCTTTCAGTTCTAGACGTGTGCGACTTTGCAAGGGGCTTTCTATTGTAGATTTTTGACACCGGAATAATTTATGAGTCCTTTGTTTTAGTATGCTTGATTGTTTACGTTTGTATTTCGAATTTCTCCAAACGACAGGAAGATTGTAACATGTGTGTGTGTGTGTGTGTGTGTGTGTGTGTGTGTGTGTGTGTGTGTGTGTGTGTGGGTCTGTGTGTGTGGGACTGTGTGTGTGAGTATGTGTGTGTGTATGGGTCTGCGTGTGTGAGTATGTGTGTGTGTGTGTGTGTGTGTCACGTTGCTTACCAAACCGAACACCTCACAGTGTTCTAACGGCTTTGGGTGGAAGAGCGCAATTGGGAGGATACAAGCCTTAGCTTGGTGTGAGGAATTGAATCCTAAAGACTACATGATCACTAAATGTCATAGCAGGGCAGAACAGGCCCTACGCCTTGGCTGGCAACTGGTCTGGTATGAAAGCTCTCACGGGTGGACTGTTACAGCATTGTTTTGCTGAACCAGCAGCTTCTGCGCTTGTCTTGTTCCAGATGTATTGTTGATACTTTTCATTTGGAATAAACTAAGCAGGCCGAGAGAGGGATCATTCTGCATGGACAACAATTCAGCGCAGGCTTTGTGCTATGGAGAAGTTTGATCAGTCACATTCGTTAACGCCATGATTTCATCATGATAAAATCAATCAATCTGTCATGTGCCATGCCGGAAAGCGTGGGCGGTCATGACTCGCCATTTTACTCGATCACCAGAGTCGTGGATCAGCTCAGTGTTCCTGTCTCGTCCATGATGTGGCCAAGCCATCCAGGTATTTTCCTCTCGGTCTTCCTCTTGGTCTGTTCCCTTCGATCTTGCCAGTTGTCACTAAGTTCTCCATAACATGTCCAAAACATTTTGACTGTCTACGTCTAATTTCTCAAATCAATTTACGATTGTCATTTGTCTCCTGTAGTACTTGGTCATTGGTTTTTTCTGTCTGTCCATGGTATTCTTTGCAATTTCCCCAGAAACCATATTTCTGCAGCCATCGGATGTATTTCAGCTTGACTGCTCATTGTCCAAGTTTCACATCCATACAAAAGAACAGGCTTTATGTATCCCCTCAACACTCTTTTTCTCGTTTCAATTGATATCTTTTTATTGGTCAAAATGTTTTTCGTCTTGCTAAAGGCTACTTTCGCCATGGCGATTCTTGTTCTAATCTCTTCAAGGCATCTCCCATCAGATGTTATGACTGTTCCGAGATAATTGTACCGATTCACTTGTTGAAGACTATTCCCATATACTTCGTTCTTCCTAGTGACGACCACAACCTGTGTCTTTTTACAATTTAATTCTAACCCCAGTTGCTCACTGTGTACAACAAAAGCATCCTCTAATTGTTGCAGATCCTGCGCATTGTCTGCAATCAATACTGTATCATCTGCATATCTAATGTTACTGATGTTTCGTCCGCCAATGATGATTCCATTTCTATCCTCTATATTTCTGAAAATATTTTCACTGTATAGGAAAAACAGATCTGGAGACATTACACATCCCTGCCTAATACCTCTCTTAATAAGCTGATAGTGACCCACTTCATTATCAATCCTTATGGCAGCTTGTTGTTTCCAATATATGTTTTTTATAAGTCTAATATCTTTCCCATCAATTTGTAGATCTGCAAGCATATCCACCATGTTGACATGTCTAACTCTATCAAAAGCCTTTGTGTAGTCAATAAAGCAAAGATGTATATCCTTGTTTACTTCTATAGCACGTTCAATAACTGTTCGCAGCATATACACAGCATTTACTGTACCCTTTCCTTCTACAAATCCACATTGTTCTTCCCCTATTTCAGGTTGTATTTTCTTCCTCACTCTTTGCATGATAATTCGTAGCAAAATCTTTGTGATGTGACTCATTATACTAATTGTTCTATGTTGATCACATTCCAAGGCTCCTGATTTATTTCGGATTGTAATAAATACAGAGTTACATAATTCAGAAGGTATATCTCCAGTATCATATACTGTGTTCAGCAGTCTGATGACTTGCTCTAATCCAAATTCTTCTAAAGCTTCGATCATTTCTGTTGTGATGTTTATCTGCACCGGGGGCTTTGCCAGCTTTCATATGCTTAAGAACATTTCGAACCTCCATCTCCAAAATTGGCGGTCCTTCATTATTAAATCTAATATCATATTGTTAGTCTCTGTTATCACGATAAAGGTGTTTCACGTAATCTGTCCATACATGTAGAATCTGATCTTTTTCTATTATGATTTTGCCATCTTTAGTTTTTAGACAGCCTGTTGATGTACTTGTTCTTTTATTAGTAAGTTCCTGAATTCTTTTGTGCATTAATTTGGTATTTTGACTGTTGTGTTGGTTTTCAATTTCTAAGCACTTTTCCTCAAGCCATGCTTCTTTTGCCTCCTTACATAATATTCTGACTTGTCTGTGAATTTCTTCATATTTGGCAGGATTATTTTTGTTGAGTCTTCATGTTTCCATTAGGTGTAAAAGTTCTTCAGTCATCCATTTCTTACGACCCACCTTCTTTAATTTTGGAATAGTTGTTTCTGCAGCCAAACTGATTGAATTCTTCAATGTTTCCCATTGATCATCCACATCCTGGAATAGGATCTATAGATCAGAAAATATATCAAATCTATTCTGTACTTCTATGTTGAATTTGTTTTGTATTTCCTTGTCATTACTCAATGTACACAAATCATATGTAGTGTTTCCTGTTATATACTTGACTTTCTTCAACTTTATCCTCAATGTTCCTGTGAGTAATCTGTGGTCACTATAACAATCAGCACTGGGAACTGTTTCTGTTATTGTTAGCGCGTTTCTAAATCTTCTGCTAATCAGAATGTAGTCAATCTGGTTTCTAATCCTGCTATCTTGACTCCTCCATGTCCATCATCTTCTAGGGTGTTGCTTAAACGAGGTGTTTTCTACAATCATTTCCTGTTGTTTTGTCCACTCTACGAGTCTGTATCCTCTTTCATTTCTCTCTCCTAAACCATAGTTTCCTACCGTGTATCTATCACCTTGATTTCCTACATTTGCATTGAAGTCCCCTATTATGATGTTTATTTCTGAATTTTTACATTTCTATAAGGCTCTATGCCATTATAAAATTCCTCTACACTATATTCACTGGATTCTCCTGTTTGAGCATATACTTGAATAACATTTATGCTAAAAGGTCTGCCACTTAATTTAACTAGTAGAACTCTAACCGACACGGCCCAATATTCTTGAACAGATTTTTATGTTTTCCGGTCCAAAATAATTGCCACTGAACTTTGTCGATAAAATATACATGTAAAAATCACATTCTAGAAAAACACAAATTATACCTTGATGACAAAACAACACTGATCACAATTCAATTATATTCATGGTAAATATATGGCTAAATATCATATATATATATATATATATATATATATATATATATATATATATATATATATATATATATATATATATATATATCAATGGCCCCTTGCCGTCTTGACAGACGACAGTTTGTAAGGGAATGAGTTATTGCTTCTCCATAGCACAAAGCCTGGGCTAAAATATAGAGATCATGAGTTGCCAATGCAGCATGATCCCTCTCTCGGCCTGCCTAGTTCACTCCAGAGGAAAGGTAACACCTCTACATGTGAAACAAGACAAGCTGCAGAAGCTGCCGGGTCAGCAAAGCAATGCTCTAATTGTCCGCCTGTCGGAGCTTCGATCCTAGACCAGCCGCCAACCAAGGCTTAGGGCCTGGTCTGCCCTGCTATGACACTTTGTCTTTAGGTTGCATTTCCTCGCACCATGGTAAGGCTTGTACCATCCCAATTGCGCTCTTTCGCCCGAAGCCGTTGGCATAATATGGGGTGTCGGGTTTGGTAAGCGCCGCCCAACGTTCGGCGCTAACAGAAAGCAGGTAGTACCGTCTACTGTTATACGCTAGCTCAGTCATATCTGACTAAGACCTGACACAATATATATATATATATACTCAGGGAAAACAATTACACCTTTTTTTGGAAGGGAAGAGGGCAGGCAGAAAAAAGGCAACATGGTGTGGGCTTTGCAGTGAAGAATTCGCTACTGGGAATGATTGATATCCCAGCTGGAGGTAATGAAAGATTATTATCACTGCGCTTGGCAACCTCTTGTGGATTTGCCACCATTCTCACTGCATATGCATCCTCTGATGATGTGAAGGATACATTCTATGAGCAGCTAGACTCTGCGATCAAGGCAGTTCCAAAATCCGACTACATTTATATGCTCGGTGATTTCAATGCTCGTGTGGGCAAGGACTCGAGTTCATGGCCAGTGTGCCTTGAAAAATACAACATCGGTCGCATGAATGATAATGGGCAAAGGCTGCTGGAGCATTGCACTAGAAATGACCTATGTATTACAAACTCCTTTTTTAAAACAGAAGAGATGCATAAGGTCACATGGAAACATCCAAGATCCAGCCATTGGCATCAGCTGGACTTCATTATCACACGGAGACAATATCTGAACCATACATCATTAACTCGAAGTTACCACAGTGCTGACTGTGATACAGATCATTCTTTGGTTGTTGCAAAGGTTAGACTGAGACCAAAGAGAATCTATACAGCTAAACACAAGTCTAGCCCCAGGATTGATATTACTAACACTCACGATCCTGGAAAGTGCTTTGGATTTCAACAGCAACTTGAAGACACTTTCAATGATACATCAGAAAATTGTATAGTAAATGATAAATGGAGTAAACTTAAGGAAACTATTTATAAAACAGCGGCAGGGGTTTACGGCACTGTGGATCATAAGAGGCAGGACTGGTTTGCGGCAAACAGCCAGATACTGCAGCCCTTGATTCATAAAAAGAAGATAGCTCTCTTAAGAAACAAGGAAAGACCAACGCGTAACACTCTGAGTGAGCTGAAGCAAGCGAGGAAGGATGTAAAAAAGGCTGCCAGGCAGTGTGCGAATGACTATTGGATAAAGTTAGTTAGTTAGTTAGTTAGTTAGTCGCAGTTCCAACTTGGATAAAGTTATGTGAGTCTATTCAAATCGCAAGTGATAAGGGAAACATCAGAAGCATGTATGAAGGGATAAAGAAAGCCTGTGGTCCAATGATCAAAAGAAGTGCACCGCTGAAAACCTTGACTGGAGAAATCATAACTGATAAGAAACAGCAGATGGATAGATGGGTCGAGCACTATTTAGAGCTTTACTCAAGTGAGAACAAGCTAGCGGATGATGCCCTCAACGCCATAGAGGCCCTGCCAACTCTTGACCACCTGGACACACTTCCCACTATAACAGAAGTTAAGTGTGCTATAAATGAGCTTGCATCTGGCAAGGCTCCAGGTAAGGATGGGATTCCAATAGAGGTAATCAGGAGTGGGCAAGACACACTCGCTCTACGGATCCACCAGCCAATAGAGCTATGCTGGCGAGAAGGACAAGTCCCACAAGATTTCAAAGATTCAAACATCATAACGCTGTACAAGAACAAGGGAGATCGGAGCGACTGTAACAATTATAGGGGTATCTCACTTCTGTGTATTGTTGGGAAAGTATTTGCCAGAATTGTCCTGCACAGACTTCAAGTCCTGGGAGATCAAGTCTACCCCGAATCACAGTGCGGCTTCCGTCAGAGCCGGTCTACCATTGATATGATATTCTCATTGCGACAGATGCAAGAAAAATGCCGGGAACAAAATCAGCCACTCTTTATTGCCTTTATCGACCCCACAAAGGCATTCGATTTGGTCAGTCGTAAGGGTCTGTTCAAAGCACTAAAGAAGATTGGCTGCCCACCAACTCTTCTGTCCATTGTGGAATCGTTCCACACAGGCATGAAGGGTATAATCAAGTTTGATGGCTCAACTTCAGAAGAGTTTGAAATCAAGAGTGGAGTTAAGCAAGGTTGTGTACTAACCCCCACCCTCTTTGGGATATACTTTTCACTTCTACTGAAATATGCCTTTCGTGATCAGGATGACGGTATATACATTCACTCACGCTCAGATGGTGGCCTCTATAATTGTCAGAGTCTCACCCAGAGTGATAACGCGTTGTCTGCACCAACGCCAGACAATGCAACGCTTATCTACTATAAGCACTACAGCTATAACGCGGCGTCTTCAACAACGAATGGCAATCAACGCTGAGCGATACTAAGCAGTCGGCGGTCAGCTGGAACGCAGCGTGAACATTGAGGGGTCACGCGGGCTGACGCGAGCACAACTGTGTTGTGTGCTGAAAGTCCAGGCAGACTAGGCTGGGTGGCCGATACGGACTGACGTGTGAAAGCGGCTTGAGAGTTTGATGCATGTCTTGAGAGCTAGCCTGTATGAACGTTGGAGATGGAACGCCTGTCTGTGTGACTTGTAAGTGGAGTGCATTGATGTATTATTATATTGATGTATTGATTGCTTGCATTTATAATGTATTGGATATTGTGAATTGTGATTGCGCGAAGCTTGTATTGTTTCTTATGTGTGCAGTGCGCGAATAAATAGCGCGAATTATATTATCGGCTGTTAGCCTCGTGTTATTTAATAAGCATAGTTAGTATCACACTTGTCAAGTTACGAGCCATATTTCTTGCCCTAAGCAAGACTTTGACAAGTGCGAACGTGGGGTCTACGTCCTCATTATATTTGAACCGTGAAATACGAAAAATATAGTGTTAAATAATTGTAAAAATGGCGACTGTTGTCGAGTTTTTTTCTGTGAATCAATTATGAGTATAAAGTGCGAGTTTTGAACAAATGCGAGCGTGTACGTTATAATTTAATAGATAAATACCATCTTTCGAGTTAATTTATCGAAACTATAAGTGCGTTTTTGAACTTAGTAAATTTCAACCGAGTTATTGAAGTGATAAAAACAAAATGGCGGCCATGTCCTTGAATTTCATTGAGTAGTGTTAGCGGAACGTTTGGAAAGTGTGAAAGTGTACAACAGATTGAAAGTCGTGGCTCAGGTTACTTTTCAGCTAATAAGCAATGTTTCATTACTGGTTTGACTAGTACAGACTTTGTGGCAGCCGCTACATATGATAGATCTAAGTCAGTGCCCTACAACAAACAAAAGCCCTATAGGCAATCTACTGAACAGCTTAACAAATGTAAATATTGTCATTTGTCACACCACGAAACTGATATGTGTGACCAACATCCTGGTTACATGTCGTACTTACAAAACTACATTGCGAAGCAAGGCAAAGAAAGAAAGATATACAGGCGGAACACCAAATGCTTCCTTTGTAAGGCGTTCGGCCACTGGCGGAAAGATTGTAAAGCCAAAGCTATGTCCAGAAATGCGAATGCAGCCAAGATTGATAGTTCTTCATCAGAAGATGAAAGTATAGAAGATCAAAATGTAAACGCAGCACATTCTATTGATGTGTTTCAACACGGCAAATGTACTATCTGTGATCAATTTCATGAGGATTTCATTTTGACATGTGGCCATTCTATTCCTGTTACAAATGAGGAAGCCAATTTAGTAGTCAACTCCCAAGGTAAATTAAAGATCCACCATGGGTATATTAATGTTAGAGCTGCCACCGTTTTACGGGATAGCGGCAGTACCCTCATTGGTATCAAGAGAGACTATATCTTACCATCACAATATAGTGGTAAATATGTTACATGCAGAACTTTCTCGGGTAACATCGAGAGATACCCGCTTGCATGGGCATACATAAGTACACCATTCCTCACCGGAAAGGTCAAATGCGCAGCATTGATCAATCCTTGTTGCGATGTCATCATTGGTAACCTTGCAGAGGTGAATGATATGCCACATGACGGTATTATATCCACCGTCACTTGTAACATTGATAATACCATTCCACCACCATCACAAATCACCATTCATGATGTATTACCACCTGTAAATGAATGTATGTATGCCAATTCGGCAATGTCATCACAGGAATGTAGTTGTGTAAATGTAACACCAAGTTGTAATGTACATGATAACCTTGATATTACAAATGCTCAAATACAAGATCGAATCGATCAGACAGAGGCTTTACAGCTAATAAGCCCAGTTGTAACATCTCCTGAAACAACCAGGGAGAAATTTATAACAGCTCAAAAAGCTGATCGATCGTTGCAAAAGAATTTTAAATTAATTGGCCAAAAGCCACGAGTAGCAAAGAACGCTAAATGGTATTTTGCTCTGAAAAACGGAATTCTGACACGGTATTATACCAAAGGTTCTAGCACTACAGAACAAACGGTGCTACCTTCAGAAAACCGCAACCAAGCATTACAGCTAGCGCATGACATACCCTTTGCAGGGCATATGGCGTATGCTAAAACACGAGCAAGGTTACTTACTCAATTCTATTGGCCTAAATTTTGCAGTGATACCAAATTGTATTGCAGATCGTGTGACATCTGCCAAAAGCTTGTTAAAAAGGGGAAACAACCACAAGCAGAACTGCAAATCACTGATTTGGCAAGTAGACCGTTTGAAAAGATCTCGGTCGATATAGTTGGTCCTCTTAACCTCATAACAGCAAGGGGAAACAAATATATTGTTACAATAATTGATTTATGTAGTCGGTGGCCAGAAGCCATTCCGATGAAGAATATAACTTCCAAAGACATCATGGAAGTATTCTTCCATATTTTTGCAAGGGTAGGATTCCCTGATACCATCCTTTCAGATCGGGGTAGCCAGTTTATTGCCGCAGCTACACAAGCATTTACTAAGATGTTGGGGGTGAAGCAATGCTTTAACAGCCCGTACCACCCACACTCCACAGGTATCATAGAAAAGATCAACGGCGATCTTAAACATATGCTCTCAAAAGTAACCCAAGAACATCCCGAAGACTGGGACACATATCTACCTGCTATTTTATTTGCATATAGGGAAGTGCCACATTCCAGCACTGGATTCTCACCATTTGAAATAGTGTATGGTGACAAACCAAGCGGCCCATTATCATTGTACCAGTCTATACTGACTGAAAGTAAAACCATATTTACACCCATTTCATCGTATGAACATGTAATATTGCGCGATAGAATCATGAAATCATGTGTGTTAGCAAAAGAAGCACTACAAAAATCTGGTGCTATCTACCGACAATACGCTAACAGAGGAAATAGAACCATTACTCTGACACCAGGACAGGACGTTCTTCTCTTATTGCCAAGTGACAGACATCTTCTCACAGACTCATGGCAAGGACCGTTTAAAGTGTTACGACAAATTTCGACAGTAGATTACGAAATTGCAGTTAGGGACAAACACAAGATTTTTCATATTAACATGCTTAAACCATATTACCACAGGGACGACGAACAGGTAGAGACGACAGCAAGCACAACAATAGTGGACCAGACAGACGACAACGATACTGACGAGATACCAACACCAGTACTAGACACGACAACCAACCTACAGGACATAAAGGTAAATCCCAAACTGACGCAGACACAGACTGACAGTTGCAGACAAGTATTACAAGACTACAGTACAATTTTTTCTAACAACTCAGGACAGACAGACTTAGTGCATCGTCATATTATTTTGACGTCTGACATCCCAATAAAATGCAGACCATATTCCATTCCTATACACTACAAAGACAAATTAAACCAAGAAATTATTGACTTAGAAGCAAACCATATCATCCGACGTTCACAATCACATTTTGTTCACCCATTGTCATTGTGAAGAAAAAGGACAACACAATAAGACTCTGTGTTGACTATAGGAAACTCAACAGCATTACACAGTTGGATTTAGAACCAATGAGCAACTGTGAAGACATACCAACTGAACTGACTGACTCACGTTACTTTACTAAACTGGACATGACAAAAGGTTACTGGCAAATACCTGTACATGCTTACAGTATATACCTGACAACATTTGCCACACCCTGGAGACTATACGAATGGTGCAAGTTACCATTCGGGCTAGTTAATGCTCCAGCAACCTTTGTCAGAATGACAAGACGACTTTTGACAGGCATTTCCAACATCATTTGGTACATGGACGACATTTGCATACATACAAAGAACATGACAGACCACATAACAGCACTACAGCATACATTCGACAGGATTAGACAACATGGACTGACAATAAAACCATCCAAAGTTGATATAGCCTTTCAAGAAATTACATTTTTGGGCTATAAGATCTCAAATGGCTTCATATCAACTGACGATAACATCATGTCTAGAATTTTGAAATTGTCGCTTCCGACAACCAAAAAAGAGTTGCGAAGTGTGTTAGGTCTTTTGAATTACTATAGACAATTTATTCCTCATTTTGCTGAATTGACCAAATGTTTCACTGATTTACTAACAAACAAACATCCAAATGTGATTGTAAATAGCGAATGTTTAAGGCCTGCATTTGCGAAAGTATTATCTTATTTTTCCAGTGAACCTATTCTAAAATTACCTGATCTTAGCACTATTTTCAGGCTAAGATGCGATGCGAGCTCCGTAGCCATTGGAGGGGTACTGCTTCAAGAGCACGACCAAATATTGTACCCGGTATACTACGAAATTACAGCATGCCTGAACTTGAAGCCCTCGCTCTTGTGTTCTCGGTACGTAAACTTTCGAGATTACTTTTAGGTAAACACTTCATTATTGAAACAGACATTAGCCCTTTGACATTCATCACCAGTGGTACCCCAAGTAACCATAGTGTGGCCAGATGGTCCCTTCTTCTACAGGACTATAGCTTCGAAATCAGACATATACGAGGCTCACATAATTCTCTGGCTGATCTTCTATCGAGATGTCCATACGACTCACCCAATAGCCAGGTAACACCCGAGCACATTGCAGATGGTGTATAAACTGCAACGTAAATAGTGCTCAACATCACAGCCAATTGTGACTTTATGTCAGGTACGCTGTGAGGAACAGTGTGATAGGGAAGATTTAATCTCTCATTGTAAATATATTGTGTACATATTATTATTATTATGTGAATGAATGGGTCGTATAATTGTGAGAAAGGTGAAAGAATGCCATTATTATTGTAAATATGTAGTATTATAAGAAATAGACACCACAAGTGTCACAGGACAGTACTACAAGACCCAAAGACTTACTGAGCTTGAACAGCGCCAAGTAATCCTGAGTACAGCTACAAAGATGGTCCACGACGTTTTAACAAGTACGAATGATGACCTTGACAACCTAATCCGAGGATAAGACGGAAGAAGCGATCCAACAGCTGATGACAAGATCTGGGTGCTCCGTATATTTAAAGTACTTCTAAAACGAGAGACCTTGAATGTGCAACAACACAGCTCTACACTTCCGTTAGATGTCCATATTAATTTGAAAATTAGAATACCATAATAAAATGGTTATAAATTTATGACAATTGTATGAAAATTTGGGTATGAAACATGTCCATATACAAAATTGTATATGTCGAGTTTTATTAAATGTAATCTCAGCATCATGGCTTGATTACTTTTTCACAAAAGTGACCTTTTGTGCACTTTTGTCAATGAGGATCAAATTATGACACCAAGAAAGAAAATGTTACTTGTAATTTATTTTGTTGAAAGCATGATAAAATTACTGTCCCTAACTTTTGTTCCATAACTAAGGGACATAACTAAATATTGTTGGTGATGTGTAAATATGTATTGAAACTACCATGTTTGCCTGATAGGTATCACGTCAATGTGTGGACGTCATGTGTATATGGGAAAACTTACCAAAACTGAAGACCTTCATTGGATATTCTATGAGATAAGGGTAGATGTCCAATGTCGGAGTTATCTTATAGGTAGATACTCACAGACTCACCTGATTATTTGTAATTTTTCTTTTTGGTGGAGAGGTAAGGGCAAGTTAGCCGTAACTACCGGACTGGCTGTGTCTCAGCGAGGTAAAAACCATGAAATTGATTGTACGTGACCAGTATGCTTGATGGGTAGGCATGGGATTTGTATGCATATTGTTTACTAATCACCTGTACATATTAAGACAAACTAAAAAGTTACGTCAGATGAAGTGCAAAGTTCGATTCTGACAAGATAAAGAACAGCTATATAGAGTACATGAAAGGAAAACCTTTCATGAGAATGAGGGGGGGGGGGGAATGTCAGAGTCTCACCCAGAGTGCACCAACGCCAGACAATGCAACGCTGATCTACTATAAGCACTACAGCTATAACGCGGCGTCTTCAACAACGCCAGGCAATCAACGCTGAGCGATACTAAGCAGTCGGCGGTCAGCTGGAACGCACCGTGAACATTGAGGGGTCACGCGGGCTGACGCGAGCACAACTGTGTTGTGTGCTGAAAGTCCAGGCAGACTAGGCTGGGTGGCCGATACGGACTGACGTGTGAAAGCGGCTTGAGAGTTTGATGCATGTCTTGAGAGCTAGCCTGTATGAACGTTGGAGATGGAACGCCTGTCTGTGTGACTTGTAAGTGGAGTGCATTGATGTATTATTATATTGATGTATTGATTGCTTGCATTTATAATGTATTGGATATTGTGAATTGTGATTGCGCGAAGATTGTATTGTTTCTGATGTGTGCAGTGCGCGAATAAATAGCGCGAATTATATTATCGGCTGTTAGCCTCGTGTTATTTGATAAGCATAGTTAGTATCACACTTGTCAAGATACGAGCCATATTTCTTGCCCTAAGCAAGACTTTGACAATAATGCTCAGAGATTGAAGGCCAAGACCAAAATTAGGAGGGTACTAATCAGAGAGTTGCTTTTTGCGGATGATGCTGCGATTACGACCCACTCTGAGGAAGAATTACAACATCTACTATCTGCATTCTCCAATGCTTGTTCTGAATTTGGTTTAACAATTAACAAAAAGAAGACACAGATTATGTCACAAGGTGCACATGGTGTACCATCAATCTTTATTGACGACGCCGAACTGGAGATAGTAGACCATTTTACATATCTAGGATCAGAGGTAAATAGCAAATTATCCCTCGATCAGGAAATCAACATCAGGATTGGCAAGGCAGCAACAACAATGAACATGTTAGCACAAAGAGTCTGGGAGAACAGGAAGCTTACTGCCAAAACAAAAGTCCTCGTCTACCAAGCCTGTGTCCTTAGTACTCTTCTTTATGGCAGTGAAACCTGGACTACTTACTCACGCCAAGAGAAACGTTTAAACAGCTTTCATATGCGGTGTCTGCGAAGAATACTTGGTATTAAGTGGCAAGACAAAATCACAAATACTGAAGTATTGGAAAGATCAGGTTTTGTGACGGTGTATTCCATGCTCAGTCTTCGTAGACTTAGATGGATAGGACACGTTAGGAGGATGGATGATGGTAGAATACCAAAGGACATATTTTTTGGTGAATTACAGACGGGTAGGAGATCTCAGGGTCGGCCTCTACTACGATACAAAGATATTTGTAAGCGGGACATGATTGATACAGGCATTGATAACGCACATTGGGAGCACGTCACCGCTGAAAGTGTTGCATGGAGGGCAACTATCAGAAATGAAATAAAGACAAAGGAGAAAATGATTGCAGATAAAGCACACACAGAGCGTGAGAGACGTAAGATGGTGCAAAATGGTGGAAGTGACCATGTTTTCACATGCACCTACTGTAGGCAAGCATTTGCAGCAAGAATTGGCCTTACCAGCCACACTCGCCACCGCCATGGATCGTAGTTATTAAGCCTTTTTGTAGCACAATGTACCAAACTATCGTCTGTCAAGACGGAAAGGTGCCAATGATATATATATATATATATATATATATATATATATATATATATATATATATATATATATATATATATATATATATATATATATATGAGGAATAAGCTTTAAAGCCTTAGTGAGAACTGACAAACATGATGGGAAAAGAGTAAACGGTAGGCAAAGAGATACATACATGGATGGCTTGACCACAAAGCATAATCGGGACAAGAACACATACATCTGATAGAAGTTTCTAGTGATGATTGATTTGGAGAAAGATAACTGCCCAAGATTATCCAAATGGCTCATGACACATGCACACATCCGCGTGCACACATACACGCACACACACACAAACACGCGCGCGTGCACGTAATGTGTAAGGACACAACTAAATACGAACTAAAGATCACAATCAACAATGAAGACATTTAAAACGTCACCTACTTTGAATATCTTGGCCCCATCATCAGCCACAATGGGAAATCTTCAAAAGACGTCAGACACAGGCTGCTCATAGCAATGCAGATTAAACATTGTTAAGGGCCAATGACACGACAACAGCAAACACGTTAAAGTAACATTGTTGAGAACATGCAGTTTCCCTGTGCCAATAAATGCCGTCTCCCTGGCTAACGATTAAGGACGCTGTTCTTAATCCCGTATTCCCACGTACAAAACACAGCTGCGCGAGATTCGGTAGCGGATCGCATCGTGTTGGTTTCTTACGGAAAGGTATGTGAGCTGATCGTACAGAAAGCAATGGAAAACTACTAAACGTAAAACTTGCCAAGACATCAACAGCAGCTGAAATATGCAATGTCCTGTAAATAGGATATGCCAAAAAAATTATATGGATGTGAGTCATGGACAATTTAGCAATCACCAATGAAAACAATACATATTTGCCTCACGAACCAATATACAATTCCTCACTGTTATCGTGCAGATTTAATTGCTGGTAGGAGTATTCCATGTTTTGGAGATAGGGGATGTCAGGTTGAGTTGTGTCCATGTCTCCTCCTATGCTAGTCAAATTCTTAATTCTTAGGTGCTACAGGGTGTCTGTTTCCCTTTTTCTGGTTCTATTTCTTCGGTGACATCTGTGTAGGTCTCTTGAATTCCTGTGACATCTGATGGGATGTTGAGAAGTTGTTCGAAATACTGCTTCCATCTTATTAGGATCTGTTTTTGTTCACTTATTGGTTCTCCATTTTCGCTGTTAATTATTTCAGTTGGGTCAAAGGTATAATAAGACAGCAGCTGAACTAATTAAAGCGGGAAGAGATGAAAGCATAAAAACCTATCACGCATTATGTAAAATGATATGGAAATGTAATATACTGTATATATATATATATATATATATATATATATATATATATATATATATATATATTCATTGACACCTTGTTGTCTTGACAGACGATAGTTTGTGCTTCAAAAAGGCATAATAACTTTTACCCGTGGCGGTAGCGAATGTGACTGGTAAGGCCAATTCGCGCTGTAAATGTTCGTTCACAGTGGGTGCATGTGAACACGTGGTCATATCCACCATCATGCACCATCTTACGTTTCACACCCTCGGTATGTGACTTATCTGCAATAATTTTCTCCTTTGTCATGTATCATGTTTCTGCTGCTTGCCCTCCATGAAACACGTTCAGCGGCGACTTGCTCCCAATGTGCATTATCAATGCCTGTAAAAATCATGTTCCGCTTGCACACATCTTTGTATCGTAGTAGAGGCCGACCCTGAGATCTCTTGCCCATCTGTAATTCACCAAAAAAGAAAGATGTCATTTGGTATTCTACCATCATCCATCCTCCTACGATGTCCTATCCATCTAATGGAATAAATCGTCATACAACCTGATCTTTCCAATATTTCAGTATTTGTGATTTTGCCTTGCCACTTAATACCAAGACACCGCATATGAAAGCTGTTTAAACGTTTCTCTTGGTGTGAGTAAGCTGTCCAGGTTTCACTGCCATAAAGAAGAGTACTAAGGAGAAGCTTGATAGGCAAGGACTTTTGTTTTGGCAGTAAGCTTCGTGTTCTCCCAGACTCTTTTTCTTAACCTGTTCATTGTTGTTGCTGCCTTACTAATCCTGATGTTGATTTCCTGATCTAGGGATAATTTGCTATTTACCACTGATCCTAGATATGTAAAATGGTCTACCATCTCTAGTTCGGTGTCGTCAATAAAGATTGATGGTACCCCATGTGCACTTTGTGACATAAATGTGTCTTCTTTTTGCTAATTGTTAAACCAAATTCACAACAAGCATTGGAGAATGCGGATAGTAGACAATATAATTCTTCCTCAGAGTGGGTAGTAACTGCAGCATCATCTGAAAAAAGCAACTCTCTGATGGGTACCCTCCTAATTTTGGTCTTGGCCTTCAATCTCTGAGCACTGTAGAGGCCGCCATCTGAGCGTGAGTGAATGTATATAGCACGATCCTGATCACGAAATGCACATTTCAGTAGAAGTGAAAAGTATATTCCAAAGAGAGGGGGCCAGTACACAACCTTGCTTAACTCCACTCTTGATTTTAAACTCTTCAGAAGTTGCACCATCAAACTTAATTATACAATTCATGCCTGTGTGGAACGATTCCACAATGGACAGAAGATCAGTCAGTTATCAGTTATCAGTTATCAGTTGCGGTATCTTCATTGCACTCCGGACATGTCCATAGGTACTCAGATCCTCCCCCCCCCCAGCATATGCATCAGCGTCCGGTGGCTAATAGTGCCAGTTCTGTGTTGGTTGACGAGGCGCCTTGTTTTCCCGATATACCTCTCGCGTCTGGCTGTGCCGATTCTTACTCCCAAGTCTTTTATCCTGGACAGCGATGTGGATTCACTGACGTCAAAGTCCTCTGTTCTCGCCATATCTTTAAGGACATTAATAACATCGGCACGATCCATGGGCTGGCCATCTACATGGGGTGCAGAGCCAGCCAGTTTATCAGCTTATCAGTTTATTTCCCTCGACTCCCGCATGTCCCGGGACGAAGATGAAGGTGACTTTACGAACAGCAGACTTCTTATGGACAGAATGGACAGAGGAGTTGGTGGGAAGCCAATCTTCTTTAGTGCCTTGAACAGACCCTCACGACTGACCAAATCAAATGCCTTTGTGAGGTCGATGAAGGCAATAAACAGTGGTTGATTCTGTTCACGGCATTTTTTTTGCATTTGTCGCAATGAGAATATCATATCAATGGTAGACCGCTTCTGTCGAAAGCCACACTGTGATTCGGGGTAGATTTGATCTCCTAGGATATGAAGTCTGCGCGGATCAATTCTGGCAAATACTTTTCCAACAATACACAGAAGTGAGATACCCCTATAGTTGTTGCAGTCGCTCCGATCACCCTTGTTCTTGTACAGTGTTATGATGCTTGAATCTTTGAAATCCCGTGGGACTTGTCCTTCTCGCCAGCATAGCTCTATTAGCTGGTGGATCTGTAGATTGTGTGTTTTGCCCATTCCTGATAACCTCTATTTGAATCCCATCCTTACCTGGAGCCTTGCAAAATGAGGAATAAATTGTCTATAGTAATTCAAAAGACCTAACACACTTCGCAACTCTTTTTTGGTTGTCGGAAGCGACAATTTCAAAATTCTAGACATGATGTTATCGTCAGTTGATATGAAGCCATTTGAGATCTTATAGCCCAAAAATGTAATTTCTTGAAAGGCTATATCAACTTTGGATGGTTTTATTTAGAGCGCACTTAACTTCTGTTTTGGTGGGAAGTGTGTCCAGGTGGTCAAGAGTTGGTAGAGCCTCTATGGCGTTGAGGGCATCATCCGCTAGTTTGGTCTCACTTGAGTAAAGCTCCAAATAGTGCTCTACCCATCTGTCCATCTGCTGTTTCTTATCAGTTATGATTTCTCCAGTCAAGGTTTTCAGTGGTGCACTTCTTTTGATCATTGGACCACAGGTTTTCTTTATTCCTTCATACATGCTTCTGATGTTTCCCTTATCACTTGCTATTTGAATGGACTCTTGAAATGGAAGTTTAGCTGTGTAGATTCTCTTTGGTCTCAGTCTAACCCTTGCAACAACCAAAGAATGATCCGTATCACAGTCAGCACTGTGGTAACTTCGAGTCAATGGTTCAGATGTTGTCTCCGTTTGATGATGAAGTCCAGCTGGTGCCAATGGCTGGATCTTCGATGTTTCCACGTGACCTTATGCAGCCCTTTTGTTGTAAAAAAGAGTTTGTAATAAGAGACACGTTGCTGCGTAAGAACAGAAACAGGCAACTCTGACTGGTTCTCAGTCGAAACAGGAGTGAAACAGGGTTGTGTCTTATCCCCGATGCTTTTTGGAATAGCTATCGATTGGGTCATGCGAAATTGCACAAACAACACAAATATGGGTATCCGTTGGGTTGACAAAATTCTAGAAGACCTGGACTTTGCCGACGACATAGTGCTTTTGAGTTCATCACACCCGGATGCCCAACAGAAAATAAACCACCTCCAAAATGTTTCAGGGCAAATTGGTCTCCAAATTAACACCACAAAAACAAAGACTATTGATCTTACCAACAGTTCAGATGACACCAAATTGAACAGCTACGTTCTTGAAAAAGTCAACAGCTTCACATACCTAGGAAGCAAAATGACATCTACAGGGGACTCAACACCAGAAATATCATCTAGAATCGAACTGGCATCTAGTGCCTTCAATAAACTGTCAAACTTCTGGAAGTCAAAGACACTCAGCAAACACACACAACTTAAAATCTTCAACTCTTGTGTGATTCCAGTGTTAACGTATGGATGTGAAAGTTGGAAATCAACGGTAGCTTTAGATAAAAAATTAGACAATTTTGAGAACAAATGTCTTAGAAGACTTCTAAACATCCACTGGACAGACTTCAGAACCAATTAGCAAATAAGACAAGAGACTAAGCAAGATACAGTATCCAATTTCATAAGAAGATGCCGTTGGAACTACATCGGCCATGTACTCAGAATGGACAATACAAGACTCCCATACCAAGCCCTCATATGGTCACCGGTAGGGAAAAGAAAACGGGGAAGACCAAGAGAGACCCTGTGTAGAACCATCATTAGAGAAGGCTCATTCAATGGCCAAGTAAATATCCAAGATCTACAACAGGTAGCAGCGAACCGCCAGGCATGGAGAGTCAGGACTTCTGCCCTATGCGCCGCCTTAGGCTCAAGAGGAAAGACTAACTAACTAACTAATACATAGGTCTTTTCTGATGCAAAGCAACAGCAGCCTTTGCCCATTTTCATTCATGCGACCGATGTTGTATTTTCCAAGGCACACTGGCCATGAACTCTAGTCCTTGCCCACACGAGCATTGAAATCACCGAGCATATAAATGTAGTCAGATTTTGGGAATAAACATAAAAATGCTCTATCTTGATCTGCAAGCAACAGTTAAAATAGATGGCGAGACATCAGAATGGTTTGACATTAAGCAAGGATTCCGTCAATGATGTGTGCTGTCCCCCTATTTGTGTAACCTGTACGCTGAAAATATTATGAGAAACCAAAACAATGTTTTACCGCAGTGAATTTGACTAACGAAGACACAAACCATAGAATGTACGATTTATTGCCTAGCATATTTCGCTGCATCTCGTCAGGTACATACTGCATATGTCACATAACGTAGATTAAAATAACTAGATAATCTTTCAAGCTGAAATAAACACATGTTCGCACAGTAATATCAATTGTTTACCATGGTAATTTTAAATTGACTACCATGTCTTTCTGTTTGCACAAAATTGACCTATGCAGATGAATCATTAGGGCTTCTGCAAACTGTAGCAAACGTCTATTTTGTGTATGAAAAAACACGCGAAAAGCGCTGTATCTATCAATAACATGACCGGTTTCCAAGACATGACGTGCAATGGACGACGCCGGAAGTTTATAATTGTTGTGTGTCAGCCTTCCCATGATCCCATTTGTGGCGAAACGCCAATGGCTCATGTCCTCATGCCTTCTTTTACTTTGGGTAAACTGGGGGAAACAGCTTTCGGGAATCCTCAGTTCTCTTATTCGTTCAATCACTATGGAAGATAGTTCTCTGGGATACTTTAACAACACGATCTTGGTAATAGAACGATTAGATATTGTCTTGTTTTGGGGGAAAACCCGATAAGGCACCTTACACCAATACACACCGGCGGAACTTCTGATGCAATTCATGTCCGTTCCAACCCCTACAGTTTGGTATTTGCAGGATGTCTATTTAATTCAAAGATTAGGACAACACTGCAACCTACTACTGGGAAATGAAAGGTAATAGGGGGGTTTTATTGAATACTGCTAGATCTTGGTTTATAAAGATAACTGGTTGTCTCGACTGGTGAGACGAATTGGCGAGACGGCAGTCTTGCAATATTGGGAGTAGATTGACCGTTGGCCAATCTAGCTAAGCGTCTTGTTCTTGGCATCGCCGGGGAGTGAATCTGAACAATATATCTCCCGAGAGGATTGCATTTGTTCTTGGCGGCAGATGAACTGTTGCTATCTTTCCTTCTACGGCCTGAACTGGGCATACTGTCATCTTTCTTTAGAATATAATCATTGGATAGCTACGGTATGCCGGAAGGAGGGAAGGGCTCCTTGGGGATGGGGTCCACCAATCTATGATCTATCTTCTTCAGCCGGAAATACACTGCAGGAAATAGACCCAGAGGTAGAAAGAGAGAGTGACAGTGAGTCCGGGGAACGGAGGAGGGTTGGCAGCAAAGACCTATCCCAGCCAGGGCGAAAGAATATTTTGAAACATTGTGACAAGAGAAATTGGGACCCTCCCCATAGCTTGTTACACCATTACCTGTGTGTAATATCTTTTCAACCCAGTTTGGTATGTGTTCAACAACCCTGCTGTGTAGCTGCCGCTCTGTTCTGCAGATGTAGGTAGACTCGCACCTGCATGTGTATTGGTAAATGCAATTTGATGTGGCGTACAGAGGGTTAGATTCTTTTACTGCTAGGGTGGGAATAGGGTAGTGTAACGGAGCGAACAGGTGAAAGGCAATCACAGAGATGGAGCTCTGTTATAGTAGTTCTGTACCTAATAACTGGAGTTGCAGCACATAATGTTCTTCCGACTGCTGTATTGAGACGGTCCTGTAAACGTTGCATTACGTCATTACTTCGAAAGGTTAGCTGGATAAAAACCTTGAGCTTAAGGATTGTAGTTATGTCTGATTTTGGTTTCGGTTTTTGGCAGTGGTGCTTTATAAATTCTATGGAGTACCAATTCAGGTGTAAGAGTAAGACATTCTTCAGGGTTTCAATTTCCTCTGTCAGTGTGTCCAAAACGGGGCTTAGTACGGACCCTATTTGACCGTGCTAGGAAGATATGCACCCAGAACATGAGAAATATCAGAGATGATATAAACAGGGAGCTAAATGATGCCCTCAAACTACTGAACGTAAAAACTTGCCTAGTACATCAACAGCAGCTGAAAAATGCTGGTGTTGACTGCAACGTCCTGAAAGGGATATGCACCATTTAAAAAAAAATATTATGCCCTAAATATCGGTGGTCACAAAATACCAGAGATTCGATATACTGATGATACAATATTAATATCCACGTAAAAGAATAGTATAGAACAACTAATAACCTCAATCCAAAAGAATAGTGAAAATCAAAACCTATATCTTAACATAGCAAAATCAAAGATAATGCATACAGATAAAAGCATTATGGATCCAGAAGTATATGTCAATGAGGAAACATTAGAGGCGGTGGAAAATTTTGAATATTTTGTGTCATTAATTACCAACAATTGAAAAAAAAAAAATTGTTGAGTGGAACCGGTAGAACTTCAAAAATTAGGTTTTGAAATTGAAGAGCTTCATGCATCTTTCACAATGCAACACATGTCAGTGAGACCCTGACACTTACTAAACAAGCTGAACAGCGCAAGGAGTGTGTCAATGATGTATGCTGTCCCCTTATTTGTTTAACCTTTAAGACTAAAATATAATGAGAAATGTTAGATATTATATAACCATGGAGCGATAAGATTGCCCTAAATATCGGTGGACATGAAATACCAGAGATTCGATATGCTGATGATACAGATCTACAGCACAGAACTGTATAGTCAACCTAATAACCTCAACCCAAAAGAATAGTGAAAATCACAACTTATATCTTAACCTAGCAAGTACAAAGATAATGCATTCAAAATTGGAGATGATCAAAAATTTCGAATATCTTGGGTCATTAATTACAAGCAATGGTGACACTATAAGGAAATCAAAAGACGAATATCTATTCATCTTCAGAAAATAAACCAACTGAATAAATTGTGAAAGGGGACAGATAGAATTGCATCTCATTTCTCATCTCATCTCATCATTTTCCTCTTGCACCTTGCGGTGTCGAGGTGAAGTATAAACATCGTGAGTGTGCCCGATTATGGGCTTCATGTATCGATATTCCCATGGACTCTGCTATTCCCTCCGTCCATCCTTTACGTGGTCTGCCCCTTCCTCTGCTTCCATTTGATGTGTACATCATTGCTTGTTGTCGTATTCTGTTAGTTGGTAACCTAATTGCATGGCCAAACAATTTGACTTGCTGCCTTCTAATAAAATCTAGCGCTGCTATAACCCCCACATCAGTCTTGATTTCTTCATTTCTGATCTTATCACTTCTTCATATATTGAGTATTCCTCTCAGGAATCTCATTCCTGTTGTGAATTTTCTTTTCTCATTTTCTGTAATTGTCCAGCTTTGGTATTCATAGCATAGAGTTGGTAGGAAGATTGTGTTCTAAAGTGCTTTCTTAGTAACTATTGATACATGTTCGGTCTTTAGTATTGGTGCCATCTGTTCAATGAGTTGGTTTGCCTTATCTTATATATAAATTAGGATGTGCGTATCTCTGTATGTATGTATGTCCTTTATACGCTCGCGAACGGCCCATCCGATTGAGATGAAATTTTCTACACGCCTTCCTTTCATTCCAGAGATGCCAACTGTCGTAGTTTTTTTTTCTTCTTCCTCCTCCTCCCTCCTCCCTCCTCCCCCTCCCAAAATACGTACGTCCAGGAAATGGTCTTCTACATAGACACTTCTCTCTGAGGTCCGCGATAACATATTAACCTGGTGGGATGGCAATCAATCATCCTACTACCTCCTCCCTCCTCCTCCCTTCTCCCTCTTCCTCCTCCCTCTTCCTCCCTCCGCCTCCTCCCTCCTCCCACTCTCTACTCCTCCTTCCTCCTCCATCCTCCTTCTCCTCCCTCCTTCTCCCTCTTCCTCCTCCCTCTTCCTCCCTCTTCCTGCTCCCTCCGCCTCCTCCCTCCGCCTACTCCCTCCTCCTACTCCCTTCTCCTCCTCCTCCTCCTCCTCTCTCCTCCTCCCTCTTTCTCCCTCTTCCTCCTCCCTCCTCCTCCCCCTCCTCCTCCACCCTACTCCTCCCTCCTCTTCCTGCTCCCTCCTCCTCCCTCCTATTCCTCCTGTCTCCTCCTCCCTCCTTCTCCCTCCTCCTTCTACCTCTTCCTCCCTCCTCCTTCTCCCTCCACCTCCTCCCTCCTCCTCTCTCCTCCTCCTCCCTCCTCCTCCCTCTCCCTCCTCCCTTCTCATCCTCCCCCACCTACGTTCTCCTCCTCCCTCCTCCCTCCTCCTCCTTCTCCCTCCTCCTCCCCCTCCCTCCTCCCCCTCCTCCTCCTTCACCCTCCTCCCTCCTCCTCCTCCTCCTTCACCATCCTCCCTCCTCCTCCTCCCTCCTCCTCATCCTCCCTCCTCCCTCCTCCTCCCTCCTCATCCCTCTTCCTCCTCCTCCTCCCTCCTCCCTCCTCCTTCTCCCCTTTCCCCCCTCTTTCTCTTAATCCCTCCTCCTCCCTTCTCCTCCCTCCTATTCATCCCTACTCCTCCTCCTCCCTCCTCCTCCTCTCTCCGCCTATCTCTTCCTCCCTCCTCCTCCCTCCTCTCTCTTCCTCCTCCCTCCTCTCTCTTCCTCCTCCCTCCTCCTCCCTCTTCCTCCTCCTCCTCCCTCCTCCTTCCTCCTGCTCCCTCCTCCTCCTCCCTTCTCCTCCCTTCTCCTCCTCCCCCTCCTACCCCTCCCTCCTCCCCCTCATCCGTCTTCCTCCCTCCTCCTTCTTCCTCCCTCCTCCTCCCCCTCCTCCCCCTCCTCCTCCCTCTCCTCCTTATCCCTCCTCCTCCATTCTCCTCCTCCCTCCTCCTCCTCTCTCTACCTCCTCCCTCCTCCTCCCTTCACATTGCTCCTCCTCCCTCTTCCTCCTCATCCCTCCTCCTCCTCTATCCTCCTCCCTCCTCCTCCTCCTCCCTCTACCTCCTCCCTCCTCCTCCCTTCACATTCCTCCTCCTCCCTCTTCCTCCTCCTCCCTCTCATCCTCTTCCCTCTCATCCTCTTCCCTCCTTCTCCTCCCTCCTCCTTCTCCCTCTTCCTCCTCCCTCTTCCTCCCTCCGCCTCCTCCCTCCTCCCACTCTCTACTCCTCCCTCCTCCTTCTCCTCCCTCCTCCTCCTCCCTCTTCCTCCCTCTTCCTGCTCCCTCCGCCTCCTCCCTCCGCCTACTCTCTCCTCCTCCTCCCTCCTCCTCCCTCTCCCTCCTCCTCCTCCCTCTCCTCCTCCTCCTCCTCCTGCGATCTCCTCCTCCCTCCTTCTCCCTCTTCCTCCTCCCTCCTCCTCCCCCTCCTCCTCCACCCTACTCCTCCCTCCTCTTCCTAATCCCTCCTCCTCCCTCCTATTCCTCCTGTCTCCTCCTCCCTCCTCCTCCCTCCTCTTCCCTCCTCCACCTCCCTCTTCCTCCTCCCTCCTCCATTTACCCAAGACAGACAGACATACAGATAGTCGGGAACGGGATCTTATATGACTACTTATATGATTTAAATGAGATGCTCTCCACCATGGGCTGGGCCGGGTCAGACAGACAGACAGACAGACAGATAGATAGACAGACAGATAGATAGACAGACAGACAGACAGACAGTCGGGAACGGGAGCTTATATGACTACTTATATGAATTAAATGAGATGCTCCCCACCAGAGTCTGGGCGAAGCCGGGCCGTGTCAGCTAGTTGCATATATTTTCGATCTCGTCTTCTGATTTGCCATTTGGTGATATTATACTTCCTAGGTACTTGAAATTCTTTACGTGTTTCATGGGGTGTTCGTTTATGTGAATTGTTGTTGTTTTTTCTTCTTTAGTAATAGTCATTACGTCTGTTTTATTTGTGCTAAATTTCATGTTATGTTCCCTACATATTTCGTTTAGACTTTTCATGTGGTTTGTAATTCAGCTTCAGATTTTGCTATTAGTGCTTGACTATCCGCAAACAGGAGTTCTCTAATGGTGTAATTTGAGATGGTTCTTCTTCTGAGTTCTCGTCATGCGGTGTTCTTGCAGTCTCTGTTTGGCTGGTTTCTTTACATATGTTGTCTATGTAGGTCATGAACAAGAGAGGGGACAGGACACAACCTTGTACTCCGGATCTTATGGTGAAGGGTTCTGAGTGTCCTCCAGTTGCTCTCACTATACATTCACTGGTGTTGTATAAGCATCTACATTTTTTTTTTAGATGTGTACTCACTCCATATTGTTTAAGGATTTCCACAGCTTGTTTCAATCAACTCTATCAAATGCCTTTTCTTGGTCGACAAAGGCTAAGTAGAGTGTTCGATTAAATTCGATTGATTTTTCTATTATTTGTCTAAGTGCAAAAATGGCATCTGTTCATTCTTTGTTTCTCCTAAATCCAAGTTGTGTTTCGCTTTGCTGGGGTTCTATAGTAGTTCGTAATCTTTTCTCAAAAATTTTGCAAAATATTTTCCCAGTATGACTCAAACGGGAAATGTCTCTGTATTGTGTGCAGTTTCTTTTGCTGCTTTTGTTTTTTCCAAATTGGGATAGAACTACAAACATTCGATTTTTAAGAGCATGCATCTTTCCCGTTGCAACATACTCCTGTTCCACCTGGACATTTACTAAACAAGCTGAGCAGCGCATAAATGCCTTTGAATATACATGTTATAGCCAGATCTTAAGAATATCCGGGATACAGAAAAGAACAAATGAATCCATACCAAAAAACTGATTATTGAAGAAGGTTGGCTACTAAAGACGATAAAACAAACAAAATTTAAATATGTTGGTCATTTGAAACGTCATGAATGTTTATACAGAGCAATCATTGAGGAGTATATGCTCGGGAAGAGAAGAAAAGGAAGGTAAAAGACAAGAGAGGTGCAGGGTGTGACGTATGATCTCTAGATGGGTGTATCGGACGCGGGGCATCTTGCTTATGACCGAGTCGTTTTGTGGACGGTTGTTATGGGAGAAAAGTTCTGCTAAGGACATGCTACTGATGAATGAATGAATTTAAGTTGTGTAATACGTTGTGATTCAAGTGCAATTTTACGTTAGTACATAATATCATTGTTACATGCAGGTGTTTCAGTAATTGATCTCAGCTACAATGGTGGTAACTATTGACAAAAGAGTATTATTTGTGGAGCATGTGTTTCTTAACAGTAGCAGGTATTTGAATGTGGTTGTTCAACAATTTATGATGGCATTTCCTGATACTCAAGTTAGTTAGTTAGTTAGTTAGTTAGTCGACAGATCATCCTCATTGCACATCGAACCATTCAGTCCATAAGTGCTCGGATCCCCTCCTCAGCAAATCCCGCAACGTGTAGCGGCTAACGACGCCAGTTCTGTGTTGGTTTATAAATCTTCTTTGGCTTCCTGCGTAGTGTTCTTGTTTGGCCACCCCTCTTTTAATTTGCTGCTCTCGCAGTCTGGCCATTGTTGTAGATTCACCTGATACTCAAGTGCCTCTTCCTAATGCTATGAGAGACTTAATTAAGAAATTTCGCAGTGCTGCAATGTTCATGATGTTCGCCGCATTGGTAGACCGTCTGTTTCTGAAGAAACATCCCTCAAAATCCAGGACAGCATGCTAATGAGTCCAGGTAAATCAGTAAGAAAGTTGGCCTAACAAGTACACAAGTCAAGCAGTACTATCCATAACATCCTTAAGAAGAAATTTGAAGTAAAATCATACATGTTTTCCATTGTACCTCAATTACAACAATTAGATCTTCAATGCAGAGTTAACTATTTATGTGGTTTGAGAACTTTCTTGCTCAAGAATGTGAGGAAATCCGTGATTCCATTTTCTCCACAGACGAAGCGTGGTTTCATCTCACTTGGTACGTGAATTGTCAGAATGATCGTCTTTGAAGTGATGAAAAGATACCGGACTAACATTCTGGAACCATTCATAGCCAAACTTTCTGAGCCAGAATTTGAACAAGCCTGGTTTCAACAAGATGGTGCAACTGCTCACACACCTGTAACATCACTAGAATTCTTAGATGGCATATTTGTAGATCGCATCATCTGTCACGTAATGCGGCCCTCTCGCTCTCCGAATCTTACTACTCTGGATTACAACCTCCGGGATGCATTTAAAAAAAAAGTATGCGAAAACAATCCCCCCGCAATCAGTGAGCTTCAGATATGAATTGGAAACAAATAGGTATATTAAGCTCCTGCGAGAAGAAACGTACTAAACACAAACAGGTTGCACATACTTTACAAGGAGATCCATCGTATACCGGAATACAGGTGAAAATCCAAAATCAGAAGTACTCAATAAATATATAAAATGAATAGTAAAATAACATACACACAAAAGCGTACAATACGACACACAGGACTGCCGACGTTTCTTCTTCTTCTTCTTTCGTTCGCTTGAAATATGTCTATAACTGCAGTGCTGTCTCTTGTATGAATTGAACTGTCTTTTTCAGTTCACACAGCGGTCCATAGAGTTTATCTTCCACTGTCGTCTCTCTAGGCCAGAAGGTTTGCCTAGATATGTTATATTGTGGGCAGTCTTGGAGTATGTGCTCTGCTGTCTTCGACGCCAATCCACATGTACATGGCTGTTTCACCAATCTTGAATTTTGTATACATGTGGTTGCGTAATCTATTGTGCCCTGTTCTGAGGCGCAGAATAATGACTTGTTCTGGTCTATCCATAACGTGGTAGTCATCTTGAGCAGGTTTTGGTGGCTTTCTGACTGATTTGATCATTCTTTTCTTTTGGTGGTATGTTACAGGCACATCAGGCTGTTCTTCTTTGGCTTCTTCCTTAGCCAATTGATCAGCTCTGTCATTCCCGGGTAATCCACAGTGGGATGGTATCCACTGTATGGTGACCTTATGCTGACTGCTAAGTTCAGAAAGTAGTGTCCTTAGTACTGGCAATTTCCCAGACAGGAGCGCATCGAGTATTGATTTTGCATCTGTCAATAGCACCACAGGTTGTGTACCATTGCTGGTATTTAGTAATTTCTCTGTTGCTATCTTGATTGCCTCAATTTCAGCATCGTAGTTATGGCAGTACTTTCCTGTCGGTACTCTAGCTGTGTCCCTGGTATTATTTGGGTATTCTATGTACACTCCCGCTCCTCCATTTCGAACAGCATTTTGTGCTGACACATCTGTGTAGACTCGGATCCAGAGGTCCTGTGGGTATTCTTCATCAAGGAAGCTGAGAGTGGCTGTTCTGTGCTGCACACTGTTCTGATCTCCCTTGTCAAATATTCCTCTCACTTTTGTCTGGATTTGTAATGATAGTCTATGCTCATCTTTCCATGGAGTTCGCTCTGGAATAGTTGTTAGGGGGATACCAACTGTGGGCAGATCGGTGGTTTCTCTGCAGAGTCGTTTGGCCTTGTGGATAAAACTACTTCTTTTCAACCGCCCCATAGCTAGGTTTTCAAATCTGTTCTTTATAGGGTGGCCTGGCAAGCTGAGGAACTTTTCTGCTTGTATTAGCGTTTTCGTATCTCTGCGCTCACTCAGTGCTTGTGTCCTCCCCATCTTCTCCATTTCCACTATAGGGGTTTATCTCATCCCTCCTGTGGTGACTCTAAGTTCTTGATTTTGCACTTTGTCCAGCTCTTGTAGTGTGGTTTTTGCTGCCGAACACCATGCAGTTGACCCGTATTCCAGGTGTGGTCGTATGCTCTGTTAATAAACTTTGCTAAGTATTTTCCCACTGGCTCCCCATGTGGTTCCACTTAGCTTTCTCAGGATGGCTATTTTCCTTCTGACTTTTGCTACTGCTTTGTTGATGTGCTTTCTCCATGTCAGCCTGCCATCAAATGTTACTCCAAGGTATGTTGGTTCTTTATCTTCTCGTAGGGGTGTTCCATTTATCTGGATGGTCCCTGCCTTTTGTTTTGGAGAGAGGGTAAATAGGGTGGTGCTGCACTTGTCAGTGTTTATGCTGACACACCATCTATTTGCCCATGCAACAAATGTATCTACAGCTCTTTGTAGTAATCTGGTGGCCACTGATGCATGTTCATTTCTGCTCCATAGAACCAGGTCATCATTTTAGGAGGGGTATCATGATTGCTTCTCTCCAGGCTTGTGGAACACTGCCTAAGGTCCAATTGTTATTGAAGATCTGCAACAGCTTTGCTTTGGCCTCTGTTCCTAGGTTCCTGATCATTTCATTGGAGATACCATCAGCTCCTGGTGACTTTCTCATTTTCAGTTTTGATATGGCTAGCTCCAGTTCGCTGATTGTGATGGGTGCCTCCAGAACCTCATGTACTATTTCCTTCTGTCCTGTATGTTGCCGTTTCTCTTGAATCTCTTGTTGTGTCTCTGGACTGATTTTGATATTGTTATCTTGTGCGAATGAGTCCGCAAAATGGTCAGCTGCTTGCTTTCTTGTTAAGATGTTTCCATCTTTATGTAGTGCAATTTTTGAGTTTCTCCCTGTACCCTCGTCGTTGAGTTGTTTTATTAGCTTCCACAATTTCCTTGTGTCTCTTTCAAAGTTCAGAGACTCTGTT
The DNA here is from genome assembly GCA_963921405.1 of Cepaea hortensis. Taxonomy (NCBI): domain Eukaryota; kingdom Metazoa; phylum Mollusca; class Gastropoda; order Stylommatophora; family Helicidae; genus Cepaea; species Cepaea hortensis. The sequence continues at coordinate 45,069,825 of OY992891.1, forward strand.
TTCTCCTGCCAGCTTTTCCGTCTAGCCTGCAGCTTGGCCCTTTGAAATTTGGCTTTTGCATGCTGGAATTTATTGTGGTGCTCTTGGCTGGATGTGGCCTCTGATTGCTTTCTACATACTTCCACATCATTATGCAACTGTTCCAGTTCACTACTCCAGTAGGGTTTATATTGTTTACGGGCTCCTCTTGGTACTGTTTCTCGCGCTGCCTGTAGTATGCATTTCCCAAACTCTTCAACTACTTTATTTATGTCTTTCTCAGTGTTCAGGTTTCTAACCAGTATGCTGGTGCGATGCTTGTACACTGCCCAGTCTGCTTTCTTGTAGTTCCACCTCGAGAGGGTGCTGCTTTCACTTACAAGCTCATTTTCTACAGTTAGAAAGACTGGTCGATGGTCACCGCCACCTAGTTGTTTCCCAACAATTCGTGTAATGTTCAACTCCAGGTCTGGTGAATGAAAAGCCAGGTCATGTGTAGTTGTAGAGTGCCATGAACTCGAGTAGAAAGTATGTGGGTCGGACGGCTTGTTAACCAAGATGAATCTATTCTCATCCTGCCAGTCTTCCAGTCTCTCTCCTCTCTGGTCCATGTGATCATAGCTCCAACTCTGCGATTGGCTGTTGAAATCGCCGCACTCAATCATTTTTTTTTGTTAATGGTAGTGTGTCCAGTGCCTGTGGACGGTCACTTGGACAGTAGTAATTGATCAGATGTAGGTCTGTATAGCCTGTTTTAAGTTTAAGTGTCTGATACTCAGCCCTTTCCATATAGACTTCGATTTGGGAAGCAGTGATGTTATTTTTTACAAGAGTAAGTATCCCACCTTTTCGCCTGTCCTTTCGGTCAGATCGGTAACACTGGTAGCCTCTGATTTTGAAGGCTATATTTTCGTTGAGGTGAGATTCTTTCAAGCAACATATGCTTACTTTTTCTTTGTCCATGATGTTTTCTAATTCTACTTTTTTGTTGCTGACTACCTCCGCATTCCAGTGCATTATTTTAAGTCTTAGTTTAGTATGGCCAGCTGTTCTATTCTCATGTCCCCTGGCTCCACAGGACATCTGAGAAGGACCTCCAGTAGTTGGGGTTGGACCCTTTCGAGACATAGGGCCCGGCACTGCACCTGCCTGGGGGGTCCAAAGCAGGGCGAGCACCATAACGTTTAGCAGCAGTCGACATATTCCATTTTGCGTAATTGCGTGGCATCCTGATTTCTGTAGTGCGCCTCCTGGCTGGTTGCCTCTGTCTTCAGCACCTTTCCTTTGCTAGAACAGACTGTGGTCTCACTAGAGTTTAGATGTCATACTTGACATACAGCAATTTGGAACCTGCCGACGTTTCGATTCTCAGAATCTTTGTCAAGGACATGACAACACAGATAGATAAATAACGAAATACAACAAAACAAAAAGCAAAAATGACCACTACACTGTTTCCGTGTGGAGCAGAAAAAGGCGGCTTTGCCAGTTGCGAAGGCACTCTGTGTCCTGTGTGTCGTATTGTACGCTTTTGTGTGTATGTTATTTTACTATTCATTTTATATATTTATTGATTACTTCTGATTTTGGATTTTCACCTGTATTCCGGTATACTATGGATCTCCTTGTAAGGTATGTGCAACGTGTTTGTGTTTAGTACGTTTCTTCTCGCAGGAGCTTAATATACCTATTTGTTTCCAATTCATATCGTTATATCCTGCTGCAGCCGCTTCTTTTTCTTCTATTCCAGTGAGCTTCAGGTTTCAGTCGACAACAACATTTATAACATTGCACTGCCCGAACTGCACAAGGTCTTTGACAACATGACAAAAACGTGTTCATACTTGCCAATTAAAACGCGGTGGATATTCCAACACCTTTTGTGAATAGAGCTGTAATGTGGAAGGAAGACTTTACCGATATAAGACACATTAAAGGAGTATATGTTGCATAAACTCGACAGACGTTGAATACACAACTTGGAACAGCAATATTTCAAACAATCCAGCTATTAACAATACACCCTGTATGTCTATATTTGAGTGATGTTTCTAATCGTTATTAATGAGGATTATTGTGATTATTATTGATTATATTGTTTTAGAGACAATCACTGTAGCTCCATCTGTGTCTATTAAATGGCTTTAGTTTTGATGGTATGGGAATAATGATACACCTGGACAACGATTGATTTATGATTCATGCATTGCGAACATAAAGTTACGTCACTGAACTTGGCTTGAGCCCACAAGAGCCAGTCTGTCTCAATAGAAATCACAAGAGTCTTGGTGCTGATTGTCACGTTTGAGAGCTTGTTAGGTACACGTCGATACCGTCGTAGTCTGCTGTAGTTACCACCACTTCCATACACGATTCCTTACTCCAACACTTCCATACACGATTCATTACTCCAACACTCCCATACACGATTCCTTACTCCAACACTCCCATACACGATTCCTATACTCCAACACTTCCATACACGATTCATTACTCCAACACTCCCATACACGATTCATTACTCCAACACTCCCATACACGATTCCTTACTCCAACACTTCCATACACGATTCATTACTCCAACACTCCCATACACGATTCATTACTCCAACACTTCCATACACGATTCCTTACTCCAACACTCCCATACACGATTCATTACTCTAACACTCCCATACACGATTCCTTACTCCAACACTTCTATACACGATACTCCAACATTCCCATACATGATTCATTACTCCAACACTCCCACACACGATTCCTTACTCCAACACTTCTATACACGATTCATTACTCCAACACTCCCATACACGATTCATTACTCCAACACTCCCATACACGATTCCTTACTCCAACACTCCCATACATGATTCATTACTCCAACATGCCTACACACGAGTCCTTAATCCAACACTCCCATACACGATTGACACTCCCATACACGATTTCTTACTCCATCACTTCCATACACGATTTCTTACTCCAACACTCCCACAGACGATTCTTTACTCCAACACTCCCATACACGACTCCTTACTCTAACAGCTGCAGTCAAGAACATTCTTGAGATATGTGTCGCCAAATACCACATTAACACATACTGCCCACAGTATACGTTGGTCTTCCCACCCTCAATGCCTCAGTGCCCTCGAAGCTAGCATATGAACTGTCTTTTCTGTACTAAAGCGTAGCCTGGACAAAACATGCACACAAGACCTCGAATGTTACTGCAAGTTGCAGCCATTCATGCCTCACCCATCTACTCTGAGCTGTCGGGAAAGTGGACTGAGAGAAACAGGCGATAATAGCAAACTTGTGTCCTGGAATCAAGTATGCTACAGGGAATCTAGAGCTCATGTATATGCTAGTGGATTTAGTTAGGCATTGAACAGGCCATAGTTGACACATGTATTCTAATTCGTTCACAAATATCAGTTTTGCAGTTGGGAATGTGCTATTTGCGAACCTGTCAGTGTGCGACAACATTAGGCGTGTGTCTAATCTATTTTTAATAGCTGAGAAATATTGAACATTACAATGAGTAAACGTGAGAAACAGTGTCAACTCATACAAACAGAGCAAAATGGAGTCAAAATCTATATGCTCTAGCATGTATAAACTTGAGGGAACATAGACAGCGCAACAAAAGTAGGTCCACAGTCTCTCGCTGTCAAACAGTAATAATAGTAATGTAAATTGACACAAGTGCTGGCATCGGTTTTCCTTGAAGGCGTTATAAATAGACGTGGACACATTTAGCAGTGGCGAGTTGCAGACATGAGGTAGATAAATTGTGAGAAGCTAGAGAGAGAGAGAGAGAGAGAGAGAGAGAGAGAGAGAGAGAGAGAGAGAGAGAGAGAGAGAGAGAGAGAGAGAGAGAGAGAGTCATAGATACAAACAGAACAATGTTTCTCCCTGTACTAGAGGGTTATACTAAATTGGATTATGTGTCGGTTTTAAAATAGTAGTAAGTTTTAAGGCTGCGTTAACTTGTCCTGTGATATACATATAATCATATGTTGAGTCTTTATGTACAGTGAAAATCTCTCAAACTAATATATTGCTTCAAATAATATTCAAACTAACCCGATTTCAAATTTAATATGTAACGCCTGTCATAAAATATAAATTGCCGACTCAGTGCCTAATGGGTTACGGACGCAATTCGTAATCCAGCATACCACGTTCGAAACACAGCTGAGAACGATTTGGAAGCAGACCACCCTGAGTTGGTTTCCCATACGAAGGCATGTGTGCTGGTCGCTCAGAAAGTAATGGCAAACTACTGAACGTAAATTTGCCAAGAGATCACGAATAGCCCAGAAGTATTCTGTGGTTGACTGCAATGTCTGTAAAGGAGGATATGCAACTAACATAACTTAACACATTTCCATCATCATCATCATCATCATCACCATCATCATCATCATCATCATCATCATCATCATCATCATCATCATCATCATCATCATCATCTGTCTTGCTGTTAATCGTGGGCGGCCATGTTTCGCTATCTCACACGATTACTAGTCACTGTATTCATGAATCGATCAAACCAAGTGACCAAACCATACAGGTATTTTCTTATCTGTCTTCCCCATGTTCTCTAACACCCCCCCCCCCCCCGCCCCGAATTTGTCAGTTGTCACCAAGTTCTCCAATTTATTTCTTCTCATAACATGTCCAATCAATTGTGACTGTCTACGTCTAATTTTTCTAATTAGTTTACATTTTCAATTGTTTCTTGTAGGACTTGGTGATTGGTTTTTCTATCTGCATTTTCTTCATTCGCCGACTCCCTGGCCGAGGAGTTAGCAGCTTTCTCCGTAACCCCGAATACTCTCGTGGTTGACGTGAGTGTACGAGAATTGGTAGCGGTTCGAGTCGCACCAGTGACTTATGAGAGTATGGAGCCGGTCGCTCAGAAAGTCGTGGCGTACTGATGAGCGTAATCTAGCCTACGAATCAACATACAGTTGAAAGATGCTGATGTTGACCGCAATATCCTGAAACAGGATGGAAACGCGGAAAAATTCTTTTTTCCTTCATTCATCGCCTCTTTTTCTCCGAATATGGCTTCTGTCTTAGTATTCTCCTATAATCCAAATGCTAGATGAAGTGATGGTATGGTACTGAATGCGAAGTCACCCTACTCGCCTGCAATTTCCTGTTCCTGTGCAGAGTATCGGGAATGGTATAGTGCGTTCACAATTGTTTGCCCCGTATAAAAATCCATAACTCAGGTAAGATTAACTGAGGGAAAATGATGTGATTTAGCATAAAGCCTTATCATTATGTACAACAAACTAAAATAATGTTGTTCTGGACATTGTACAGCAGATCTCAATATTTGTTTATATGCTGTATATAATTTACGGGTCAGAGATGAAGAGAATATAATGAAATGCTCTACATCTTCACACGGAAACATCAGTGTTGAATAGTGAATTTTCTCAATGGTGCACGGGAAATTACTTTTGAGAAGCACGTCACATAGTAGAACGGAAGTGGTCAGAGGTGTCATCAATAATTCTACCTAAATTGAGAGATTTTATGAAACTCTATTATTTTATAATATCTTACCATTTATCGCTAACATCTGAATGTGTCGATATTATTGAATGGGATTGAATGTGAAAGTGTGTACACCTCAAAGCATCGCTATAAGTCGTCGCCACTTGTACACATTTGTGTCAAGAAGCTGATGGCAGGAAACTGTTTCTTACTATTACAAGTCCCGAGAATAGAACGGTGCATGAATTGGGTTTGAGTAAACGGTAATTTCATCTATGGGTGCAAGAATCTGGAATGAAACCACCACGAAATAAGCAAACGGTAGGAAGAAAAGTTATTGTAGACAGCTATGACAATGAGGTCTTATTGAGAGCTATTATAAAATGCTGGAAACCAAAGAAACAGTGATTGTAAGTAAACGTAGGGTTTGGTTGAGAAATAACAATGCAATAGAGCTATCCAAAACAACTTTGTGGAAAATTATAAGGACATTGGGCGTCACGTTTAGAAAGTACAAGGGAGGTAGAAATATAATTTGCGAGAAACCGCATTTATGAGCCATGAGAAGAAAAATCCTACGTGAAATAAGGGAAATGTGCAATAAAAATTATGACATAGTGCATTTGGATGAAACCTGGAACAATGCGCACCATACAAATGAAAATAAATGGCAATCAGTGGATGGAAAGATAAAGCGATATGTACCAATTAGTAAAGGACATCGTTTAGTCATAGCCCATGCTGGTAGTACGCATAATGGAGTACTACAGAACGCTGGACTCGTGTTCGTATCAAAGCATACAGACAATAGGGATTATCATAATGAGATGAATGGTAATGTACTTAGATAGCCTCGAGAATACAGTGCTTCCTTCCCTAGATACACAGTTTTGCCTAATTATGGACAACTCATCATATCACAGTGTTTTTTTTCCAAGAAGACAATACCTACGGCATCAAGCACAAAGGAAGCAATAAAGATATTACTTTTAAGGGGAAATATACAATTTCTAGAAACGTATTTCAAGCTAGAGTTGTTGTCCCTTGTAAAACAGATGTAAAAGTGCAAGAAATATCACATCGACAAGTTGATAGAGAGCATGGCCATGGGTGCTAGAGACTTCCGCCGTTCCACTCTCATTTGAACCCTATAGAACTTACGTGGGTTAAAATTAAAGGACAGGTGGCAGAAAGCTGACAATATTACATTCAAATTGTATGACGTCAATATACTAACCCAGTCCTCGCTATTAAATATTGATAAACGTTACTGGAAAAAAATGTGAGCACTATGTGTTGAAAGAGGATGATGACTATTGGATTGATTGATTGATTGATTTAGGAACCGACATCACAGCATTCGTGGCATTCCCATAAGCGCTCCGTCCCAATCCTCATCAGCCAGCGAAGAGTTCCAACACTAATAGTTCCAGTAGCAATCTAATTATATGTCCGTCTCGCCTTTCCTCTGTGCGTCGAGCGTCGGCCAGATCCCCTCGTCACACCTCGCTGCCTCATTCTGACCAGACTATGGTGATGACTATTGGAGAAAGGGTGGAGTGGATATGTTTATGCAATCAAGAGAAGTCATTAACCTACTGGAATCGTTCAACACTGATTAAGGTCTGGGATAATCGCAAACGTTATGCACAACTACGGGAATATTTTGCTCCAGCTATTCTGAAGAACTGCTGGCCCTAAACATTACATCATCGGCACAAAAAAATATAACTTGTCAATGGCAACAGGTCGTATTTCACACCGGCGAATTTTCAGTTCCACAAGATCTCAACCGTGACAAACAACTGGCATTGAAAAAAATAACGCTAAACGCATTGAATACCAACATAAGAGTAGTACTGCGGTGGAAACTGACATATTATGTCATAACAAGAAACGTGAGAACAAACACGTTGTCAAGTGAGGGCATAACACACGAACGTACGGATCAATCTATAAACTTCAACGAAAAGAGGACCAACACCTTGGTCTTTAAGAAGGAATCCCATTACAGAGAAATTCACAACTATTTTCTTCGTGCAAAACAGGCAATCGTGTTTCGTCTCTAAACAGTAGCCAACAAAGTAGACAATCTTTCACGAGGACTCAAAATGGTTCTATCATGTGTACGTGTGAACAAACTACACAGACAGCTGAACAGATCCTTAGAAATTGACACATGATGACTGAATTGCGGTATCATCTCTGGTCACTCCATGCGCACATTAACGCACAGTTGTTAGGAAACTTTCACGAACTCCATATAAAAAGCTAAATACATCCTGGTAACATGACTACTTGTGGACACATTAATAACCAGCAACTGAAGAAAAATGAAGGAAATGAAAATTAAGCTAAGAAATATATTCCTTCTATTTTGCAGTCCATTTCCATTTCGATTCTACATAATTTATCCCACGCCTCTGTAAATTCTTTGTCTTTACTAATGTTGCACATTGCATCCACTCCCATGCGATTATGGATATGCTTTTCGTCGTTACCCACATTGACGTGCATTACTGTAAATCAAGTTGTTAGCGTGAATTCAAAACATTTTCCCCAAAATATCAAAGAAATGTCGCCGCTTTCAATGTTTTCAGTTGTCGATTATGTGGTTGTTTCGGGATTTGAAATTTAAATATTGAGCACAACCCATTACTGGCAACGCCGATGGCGTCTTTGGACCTATCAAAGACATATTCGTTGAGTGGGAGTACACATTAGACGGCAGGACAAATGTAATAACGATGCAACAGACACTTTTCAAAACACTTGAACGTGAAAAAGGGCAAGCATTTGTGAACGGGCTCTAGTTACCAGGTCCATATGTTTACATTTGGTATGTGCTTGATATAGTAATCAAACATGAAATTATGCGACATGTCATAAGTAATGTTCACCTAATTTATATCCCGCTTGTCAAAAGTAGAACCTAACAGTCCTTGGAAGCAATGGCCAGTGGTAAAACAAAAGAATAGGCTGTTACATCAGAACATGGACATCATAATGCTGCCTATATCGATGCACGCTTCATCTGGTTGCAGATGGGCGGTTAAAGTAGCACAAAGCGTAAGTCTTCATTCATTATGTAGCAGGTCCTGTTCAGAAAGTGGCTGTCAATACGGCCGGCTGAAATGTTTCTCCATCCCGTAACAGTTGTTCTGCACGCACCCTCATGCCCAATGTGTTCGTATTGCACTGTGTCCATCTTAGTGCTGGGCCCACCAGTCCTTCTTCTTCCAGGAAACATGTCTTCCATCACTGTTCTTCCCAAGTCACAGTAACCTTTAATATGTTAAAAATAGTTCAGTTTCTGAGATATAATTCTGTATATGAACTAGTTTTCTTCGACGCTCAGATTTTGTAGAATGTCAGTATTTTTTCTTATATTTAGACCTCGATATTTTCACAACCCTTCTGTAATATTTAAGCCCAAAAGCCCCAAGTTCCGACTGTATTTACTGCTAAATGGTCCACAACTCACACCCGCATATTGCCATATAAGAGACTAAACGAAGTCCTTTACTACTTGGTACATACTTTAAGTTGTTTGTAGTTAATGTAATATGTAAACAGTCATATTTCGGTTATCATCAATTTAGGTTTCCGCGAAACATTTGTTTCGGTTTTCGTCGGTTGTCTCTGATTTCGTCGGTGTGCCCACGTGGCCTTGCTTCTAAATTTGCAAAATCAAAGCGATCCACGCTTTATTCTGCTCAGTGTGACATTGTTTCTCGTTGTGTGAGCATCACTTTTAATAAGTTAACCCTGTCCTTTAAGCTCCATAATAGGGCCAAAGAAAGTTTCCAGAACCAGCAGCCCTTCTATGAAGAAGGACAGGAATATGATCGAGTTGAAGAATGAAATTATTGAAAAATATGTGAGCGGCTTTAAAATTGCTGAAGTCGAACGCATGTACGAGAAGTCGCCATCCACGATAAATTCCACTGTGGCGAAAAAGGAAGCAATAAAGGAGGCTAATGTAGCAAATCAGAAATCGTAGACAATTGAAGATGTCGAACAGTTATTATTAGTTTTGATAAATAAAAAACAGATGTGATCTCATTCAGAAAATGCATGGGACGAGTGCTAGTGTACTTAATGATTTTAATGCCAGCAGAGGTTGGTTTGAAGCATTCAAGTGGGACACTGGCATACAAACCACAAGAAGACCAACAAGGGAATTGACCCCAGATAGTGCCTTGATACCTAAGGTCCTTATGGGGTGGGTGGGTGGGTGGGTGGGGGGGGGGGGGCTGGATTCCCCTTTCAAACAATAATATCTGTAACTGGCTCTCCCCTTCTCGCCGTCTTCCATTGCCAAGATGAGTTTTCAGAAAGAGAAATGCCATGTCAAATCTTCATTTATTCTTTACATTAGCCTTTTATGTTAATGTTATAATAATGTCCTTTTGTTTTTAGTATTAAACGCTATATTTATTTTCTTTAAACATGTGTTTTTAGTATGTATGTTGGAGTGTCTATAACTAATTAATTGGATTTACATTGATTCATATGGGCATAATTGCCTGAGTTCTCGTCGGTTCCGGAATTCGCCGATTGTGTTCGAACAAATTATCGACGAAAACCGAGGTTTCACTGCATGTTGTTTTTATAGATTTATACAGCCACTGGACCTGGTTCTGTTAAATCAATTCACAAAATAGCGTGTGGGCATGGCAAATGTTTGTCAGTAAATCATGCTTAAATAATGATATCATATCTAAGTACGATATCATTTTATTTAGTACTTATTTTACTCCAGTACCCATGTAAATGAGTGAGTGATGACTGTGTTGTGTGAGATGTGTCACTAAAGCATTATTATGGAAGGGCCATAGTTGGGGGTTATCAGGAAACACAATATCAGTTTACTTAGTCTATTTTTTTATTATAAGACAATACTATATTTTAAAATTTAGATTCCTATTGTAAAGAGCCATTATCTTGTAGAATTAAAAGTAACACACACACACACACAAACACACACGCACACACACACACACACATACATATATATATATATATATATATATATATATATATATATATATATCCCCCGATGGTGTTTCCACCTGGTCGTGGTGGGGGAGCTTGAGTTTCTCAATGACCCTGAGAGCTATGCCGGCGGTAGCGTAGTTACCAGCAGGGCCTCTCAAGCCGGACAGGTCAAAGGATAGAGAACAGACAAAGAGAAACACCCTGGTCCTCCAGGTTGGGGGTTGAAGCGTGGGGTTAACATCCTCACCTTTGTAAAAACCTATTTTGTTACGAAACAGATACATGAGCCTCGATATCGGACTGACTTATCTGGACAACGACCTTGGAACGTTAAAGGACTTTTGAGATTTGGAACATGGAATGTACGGACACTATATCGAGCTGGAGCGGCCGAAGAACTAACCCGGGAGCTGGTTGAATATCAAATGGATATAACAGCAATTCAAGAAATAAGGTGGACAGGAGAGGGTATTTTAGAGCAAAATGAAATGATTATAATATATGGAGGAAACACCCAAAATAAACATGAATTAGGAATAGGATTTGTCATTAAAAAAAAGTTATGGGGGAACGTTTTAAACTTTAAAGCTGTTAATGACAGGATTAGTAAATTACGAATAAAAGGTAAATGGAAAAATATAACGATGATTAATGTACATGCACCTACTGAAGAGAAAGAAGATGATATTAAAGAAGACTTTTATAATGATCTGGAAGATGTCATAGAAGAAACCCCCAAACAGGACATCCTGATTGTGCTGGGAGACTTCAATGCAAAAATAGGTAGAGAGCAAACTAATAAAAAAGTGGCCGGTATGGAAAGCCTACATACAACTTCAAATGATAATGGATGGAGAGTCATCAACTTGGCAGAAGCCAAAGGAATGCAGATTAGCAGTACCAGACTACAAAGAAAGGATATACACAAACAAACTTGGAAATCATGTGACAAGAGAACCTATAATCAAATAGATCACATTTTAATTAACAACAGAAATGCATCAATCATACAGCAAGTTAGAAGTTATAGAGGAGCTGAGTGCCACAGTGACCACTTCCTCGTTGGAGCAAAATTTAAAATAAATCTTAAGAGAGCTTTCTATACTTAATTACAAAGATTACACCCAACATATAACAGAGAAAAACTACAAGAAATTACAGTCAAAGAGAAATTTACAGATGAAATAAAATGTAAACTTGAAACTCTGCAAAACCCTTTGGAGGAAAGCGTTGACCAAACTTGGTTGAACATCAAGAATACAATTCAATCTACCGCAGAAGAATGTCTCGGTGTGTTAACCACGCATAGAAAGAACAGATGGTTCAATCAAAAATGTGAAGAAGCAGTCATTAGGAAACAGAATGCCAGACATTTATGGTTAAATGACATCAACAACATCCAAAAGGAAGAGCATTAGAGAAATGAATTTAAAGAGGCTACAAAATAGTCCGACAGAAGAAGCGAGAATATATGAGTAATATAATCAAAGATATGGAAACTAATCACCAGAAAAATGAATCCAGAAATTTTTTTAAAGAACTGAAGTCAATGAAACGAGGGCACCAACAAAACACATATGGTTTAAAAGACAATAATCGGAATATGATAAATACCAATGAGGAAATGTGCACACATGGAAATAATATTTTGTTGAATTACTAAATTGTGAAGCTCCAAGTAACATTTTCCCACAGGAAGAGGTTCTAACATGCGAACCACAAATTGAAGAACCTACATTTGAAGAAATCCTGTATGTAATCACACGACTTAAAAACAATAAAGCAACTGGGACTTATGGAATTGCTGCTGAATTTATAAAGGCAGGTGGCCATGCATTACATCTAAAGCTATACGAACTAATAATAAAAATCTGGAGGACAGAAGAATTACTCCATGACTGGAAAGAGTCATTATTGATACCTATATTTAAGAAAGGAGACAAGTTCCAATGTGGAAATTATAGAGGAATATCACTACTGTCCACAAGCTATAAGATACTATCCGCAGTATTACTAAATAGACTAAAACCATATTCAGAAGACATATTAGGTGACTACCAGGAGGGTTTTAGACAAAACAGATCAACAATAGATCAGATATTTATCTTACGACAAATAGCCGAGAAAAATTGGGAATATAACAGAGATCTCCATAACATTTTTGTGGATTTTAAAAAGGCTTATGATAGTGTCCATAGGAATAGTCTATGGAATGCTATGCAGGAATTTGGAATACCAAGGAAGTTAATCAACATGACCAGACTATGCATGGAAGATAACTCATAATATAGTAACATATAAAGGCAGGAAATCAGACCCCTTCCAAATAACATCTGGCTTGAAACAGGGTGATGCACTATCGCCGCTACTCTTCAATCTGGCTCTAGAGAAAGTTGTAAAGAAGGTAAAGGAGGAATGTGATATTGGAGGAACATCCAAGCTGCTTGGTTATGCAGATGATATAGATATTATAGGGCAAAGTGAACAAAAGACATTGGAAATATTGACTCACTTAAAGGAAAAAGCCCAACAGATGGGGCTGGTTATCAACCAAGATAAGACAGAATATATGGTAATTTCAAGATACGGAATGGCTAAAAACTCTGGCCACATACAAATAGATAATATGACCATTAAAAGAACGGAAACATACAAATACCTGGGTACAATCTTCAACTGCTCCAACATCATAAGGGAAGAAATACAAACTAGAATCAAGTCTGGAAATAAGATATACTATGCACTACAACATCTACTAAAATCAAAGTCGCTATCTCGTAACACCAAAATCACAATATACAAAACACTGATCAGACCAGTTGTGCTGTATGGCTCTGAAACCTGGAGTACAACGAAAGGAGACGAAGCCTTGTTATAAACCTTTGAGAACAAAATTTTAAGACGCATCTTTGGACCCATTAGGGATACACAAAGTGGAGAGTGGAAAAGAAGAAGTAACAAAGACATTTATGATCTGTTTAAGTCCCCGCTAATCACTGGTATCATGAAGGCTAATAGACTACAATTGCTGGGGCATATAGAAAGAATGGAAGATAATAGGGAAACAAAACTCGCTTACACTCAGGAAATAAATGACCGTAGACCCCGAGGTAGACCAAGAATGCGGTGGAGAGATAATACATATACAGACCTACCGGCACTTGGAGTCAACGACTGGCAAGAGAAGGTCCACCAGAGAGACGAGTGGAGACGGATTGTATCTGCAGCAAAGAACCTCAATGGCTCGGAACGCTGAAGAAGAAGAAGATATATATATATATAGCCGGCTTTCTGGCCTAGAGGTTAGCGACTTTTCTCCGTAATCTCGTATACTCTCGTAAGTAACGTGACGACGGTGATAATCAGCAGTGGTTTGAATCGCGTCGGCAACTTACGGGGTATGTGAGCCGGCCGCTCAGAAAGCAATGGCAAACTACTGAGCGTAATCTTGCCAAGAAATCAACAATCAGCTGAAAGATGCTGATGATGTTGACAACGATGTCCTGTAAAGGATATGCAAACATTAATTAATTTATATATATATATATATACACCGCTGTGTTTCGAACCCGGGTACACGGGCTCACAAACCGCGTTCGCAAGCCCATAGCCACAGAGACCGGCATATATATATATATATATAACGATGTTGACTCAGGTAAGAAAATTATTTTTAAAAGTGATAACTGATAGAAATGAAAACATCATCACCCCTCTGCTGTGTGTCCACCTTGACGAAGTAGAGGGGCTTGCGCGTTCCAATGACCCCACGAGCTATGCCGACGGTAGCACAGCTACTTGTAGGGTCACCCTTGTCGGACAGGTCAAGGGAGAGGAACCAGACGAAGAGACACACAAACCTGCTGCCTTGTAGGTAGACTGGGGATAGTCAAAGGCTATGGAAAGCACCCCCGAAAAATGTTTGTCGAAATATGATGTACTGAGCAACAGGCTTGACAAAACAGTCCAATGTAACTTAATTCATGATGTCACAAAATAAAATTACTCAGTAATGTGCTAATCCCGTGAAGTCCCATCAGGCGGTGATAGTGCCGGGCCCCCTGCCTGGAAGGGATCCACCCCATACTACTGGTGGTCACCTTCTCCTGTGCTGTGGAGTCAAGGCACGGAGGAGTAGATTAAGAGCTATTGACCAAACACCCCGAACACTCAACATACTACAGTGGAAGGCCGAAGGAGTTTATAACAAGAAGGTTTTCTTAACAAAGCGTCTTCTTAAAGATAGAATAGATGTGGCATGCATTCAAGAGACACACCTCAACGTCAATCGCAGATTCTCAGTCAGGGGATATCAGGCCACACGTTTCTACAGCGAAGGACACAAAGGAGGAGTTCTAATACTTACGCGAAATACAATACCTTGCAGCGAAGTATTTGTGATCTCTGACAACCAAACGGAAATTATAGGTGTTGATATAATGATAAAGGACGTGAAAATAAGAATTTACAATCTGTATAGTTCAGCAGATAAGGACCTTACACTCTCAAACATGAAAATAACTGACACAATCTGCATTATTGTCGGAGACTTTAATAGCCGTTCAGAAAGATGGGGATACCCAGATAATGACAAAAGAGGAGATGAAGTTGAGGACTGGGAAATAGACTCAAATTTCCATCTACTCAACAAAGCGGATGACACAAAAAGCTTCTACTCCAGAAGATAGTCTACCACTTCTAATCCAAACTTAGCTTTCTGCACAGGAGAAATCCTCCACAAAATCGATCACCGTGTGCATGACCAATTAGCAGGTAGTGACCACAGACCAATCAAGCTTGTAATGAATATGGAGTATGTCCCACAGGAGCAAAAGCCTTTGCCCAGCGGGAATTACAAACGAGTAGATTGGGACAGATGTGCCATACTAACAGACAATTATTGCGAAAACATAAATACACGATATGGCAACATTAAGCAAATGGTGGAAAGTCTAAACAGAGCAATAATACAGGCGGCCACTGAATCTATTCCAAGAGGAGCGAAGACAAATTACAAACCATACTGGACTGAAGAACTTCAAATTTTGGAGGACAAAGTTGAAGATGCTAGGAAGACAGCAGAGAGAGAACAAACAACTGAAGCGAACATCTCTCTCAAAGCCATCTCAGCAAAATATAAAAGAACAGTAAATCAAACAACAAGAGATTGTTGGAGGGAGTAAACAGAAAACCTGAACTTTGACAGGAATGGAAACAAAGTATGGAAACTAGTGAAAGTCATGAAAAATGAAGGACCGAGAAACAAACAAATAACAATTGAACAAGGAAATTCCCTGCTTAAAAGAAAGAAAAAAAAAGGCTGCAAATGCACTAATGGAACACTATGCCAGTGCAAACCACATTGATATTACAATCGAACAGAAGAAAGCAATCAAAGATAAACAGACACATCACAGTAATATAGAGACAGTAGCAGAATATTTGATGACAAATCTAACAATGGAAGAAATGGAACAGGCAATGAATGCCATAAAAAAGAATAAATCACCAGGAAAGGATGGATTCACAAATGAAATGCTAATAGGACTAGGCACTAAGGCAAAAAAGAAACTATTAGCAGTCCTAAATTATAGCTGGAAGAGAGGATAGTCCCATGGGCATGGAAGGAAGCTATACGAATATCATTTCCAAAGAAAGGAAAAGACCTGGAAGAACCAAATAGTTATCAACCTATAAGTCTACTTAGCTGTGTAGGAAAATTAATAGAAAGCATTATCAATGGCAGGCTAACATGGCATCTGGAAGAAAACAAACGTTTAACACCACACCAAGAAGGTTTCAGAAAGTACAGATCCACTGAAGATCAAATAAGCTATATAACTCAGGAAATAGATGATGCCTTCCAAGAGAAAAAGCACACATTAGCGGTCATGATAGATTTAGAAAAAAAAAAAACATTTGATAAAGTATGGAAGGAAGGACTGAAAGTAATACTGCAAATAATGCATGTTTGTGGGAAAATGTAAAAATTGATCAGCCACTACCTTGAGAACAGAACTGCCAGGACAAAAGTACAAGGACAAACCAGCAAAATGATGCTGTTGGAGCAAGGTGTCCCCCAAGGAGGAGTTCTTTCACCAACATTATTCCTAGCATATATAAATGACATCACGGATAATGTTCCAGCTAGAGTACATACATCCTCCTTTGCAGATGACCTAGCCATATGGACATCTGAAGAATATATTAGTACAGCTAACAGCAGAATACAGCAAGCCTTATTATCGCTAAAAGACTGGTCAAAATCATAGTTATTGAAGATAAGTGAGGAGAAAACAACTTGCACAGTGTTCTGGTCAAAATCATAGCTATTGAAGATAAGTGATGAGAAAAGAACATGCACAGTGTTCTCCCTCTCAAATAATCCTCAGCAACCTAAGCTGGTATTAAATGGAAAAATATTGCGCCATGAAGAAAATCAAAATTATCTGGGAGTTACCTTTTATCGTCGCCTGACGTGGAAGACACAGGTTGAGAAAATTCGAACAAGAGCAAGACAAAGAATGGCAATCATGAAAAAGCTTGCTGGTACAACGTGGGGAGCAGATGAGAAAGTTCTCAAGAAGTTATATACTGGACGGGTGAGGTCAGTACTGGAATATGGCATCGCAGCTTGGGAAACAGCAGCTAAGTCAAACTTTAACAAGATAAGTAGAGTCCAAAATCAAGGAATGCGAATCATAACTGGAATCCTGAAGCCAACGCCTATTAATGAACTAGAAAAGATCACTTGTTTACAACCAATCAGGATAGAAGAGATAGAAGAGCCCAGCAACAAGCAGGAAAATTTAGATGACTGACAGACCACCCTATGCATAACAGGTTTAGTGGTTTTGGAAAGGGAAGACTGAAGCGTAGCAACTTTGTAGAAACTGCAAAACGAAAGATTATGGAAGATCCTATACTTAATATATCAACAGTCAAACCCATTTACAATGCACATAAGTTTCTAGCTTGGAGACAGCAGCAACTGCCCGAGATGATAGAAAACATTCCTTGTATAGAGAAAATGAACACGTAGAATGAAACAGAAAGAAGAAAAATCGCTCTAAATTACACAAAAGAACATTACCCAAGTAGCAAGTGGACCCATGCATATACAGACGGATCAGCCAAAAATTCAAAAGAAAATGGAGGATGAGGAATTCTCCTACATTTAACAAATGGAGTAGGGAAAAAAAACACAATCAGTGGCAACTGGAAAATTTTCAAGTAACTTCAAAGCAGAGGTTGAAGTTTTGAAAACTGCAGCAGAAATGCTCTTGATGGAGGAAAATAAAAAGAAGCACATAGCTATCTCCACAGATGCAAAGTCAGCTGTCTCAATACTGAAGCGCAAAAACAGCACAGAACTATCAGACCTAAGAGCAGCACTCTATGCACTATGTTAGAAATCGAAAAAAAAGTTGTAATACAGTGGATCCTATCACATTGCAGTATACCTGGAAATGAAGAGGCTGACAGACTGGCAAAGGAGGCCGGACGACTACCTCAGCCTGACAAAGACATTACTTATAATGAGGCAAAGTGGTTTAAAAAGGCACTTATATAACCAAATGGGAATCATAGCATCCAGGCCACCAGAAAGATGATGCATATTACAAACTCGACCGAAGAGAACAAGTAGCAAAGGACATATCAGGCTGAAATACCACTTGTTCAATAAACTAAAGATAGGAGATACCGACGAATGTAATTGTGGAACTGGTAAAATGACAGCTAAACATTTGCTTCAGGAGTGCCCAATATATGCAGAACAGATAAAGATATGTTGGCCCACACCTGCTTCATTTGAGGACAAGCTCTATGGAGATATATCAACAAGCTCAAGTTGACCGCAGCTTACTTTAACTACATTCAGGTTGACCTCTAAAGGTGCATGAAGAGATACTTAGACTGCCAAATTTCATACACCAGGTATATCGGTAACAAAAACGTCCCAGAGGCATGAAATGGAATATTGCTTGGCTAGCAAATCCATTACGTGAAAAGTCAGAATCAAAAGCTCACTGTGTGGATGTTATCTGCAGACTGCATTCTTCTGGTTTCTGAAGGAACAGCCTGTGGTGAACGGAGGGCCTAATATACGGAAGTGAAGCTAAGCAGGCTTGTGCAGGACGTGACGATTCCTTGGCTGAGCCCAGTACCAGAGCGCTATGTGTCGGCTCTGCAATTATGGAAGCCTCCTTGGATGGCATGGAATGCCCATGGTCTGCCCCTGCCTTCCCTTTAGGGCGACCGTTGTGTCTTCGGCTGTTCTAAATGGGCCAGTTGGTATGAGGGAATAACACCACAACAGTGAGAGTCAAACGTCTTACGACACCCCCGGGAAGGTTAACCCGGTCAACAAATGCCCGCAGAAGTCGGATGTGTCTGCCTAACGGCGCTCTGCGGTAAACAGGCACAACGCAATCACGTCCGGAAAAAAAAGAAAAAGAATCCGGAAGAACGCAGAAGAAGAAGAAGAAGAAGAAGAAGAAGAAGAAGAAGAAGAAGAAGAAGAAGAAGAAGAAGAAGAAGAAGAAAACATCATCATCAATATGTGTCATGGCAATACACGTGCGCGGTAATGTTTTATCATCCCACACGATCACAGAGTCGTGAATAAGCTCTGTGTTCATGTCTCGATTATGCCATGTGACCAAGCATCTAAATATTTTTCTCTCCGCCTTTCTGTTGTTCTTTTCCAATCAATCTTGATAGTTGTCACTTGTTTATAATGTGTCGAAAAATTTCATTTGTTTCTTGTAGGTATTAGATGTTCCTGTCTGTCCATGGTATCAATACTTAAACCGTTTTTAGAAGATGTTGATTGTTTAGAAGTCGTGAAACAGAGCCTGGCGATATAGTCTTGAAATAACATTTAAAGGAGATGATAAATGCACTGTTCAAAAGCGAGACCAAGGTTTCTTCGTTGTCAAATATTGCTCTCCTATATGACAAACAAACAAACAGTATAGCCCACAAAGTGCAAGCTCAGAGTCTGCACACTCAGAGGTGACTAGGAAACAAAGCAACAAAGCTGGCACAGTCATGAGCCATGTCTCCTTTGTTCAATAGAGTGGCTGTGTAAACACGAGTCAACGGTTGCTTTTGTTACACGGTCACTATTTTTGGACAAACCACTGTTTGCAGACAGCTGACCAGATTTGAGGCCATGGCATACTGACAGTATTCTGAACATATCAGTGTTTCTTCAGTTCAGACTACGCTGTAAAATCTCACTAAACAACGTTGGAAGTGCATATCCTTAAAAACAAAACACAAATAAAAAAAACTATGTGATTTTACAAACCAGTTACAATTCATCACATGGATGAGTAAGTGTACGAAATCTTGTGGTAATGTACCCTTCGTTGGAAAATAGAATGTGGTGCGTATTTTTGTGCATGTGTGCGTGTGTGTGTATGTATGTATGTGTGTGTGGGTGTGTGTGTGTGTTTAATTCAACGTCACGTATGTGTAGCAAGTGTTGACCTTGAATATGTGGCAGTTAGGCAACGTTAGAGGCAGCCCTGATAGATATACATATAATGTTAATATAAGATGTATTGTATGTACCCATTGCTTTAGTATAATCGTTAGGGTTAGGCTGCTAATGTCATGATCGCGGTAGGACGAAGGTTCGTAGATCCTCGTCCTCTAAGATGGGAACAGTTTGGCCATATGTATCTATACCTTAGTGCATTCAGGCCTACAAAAGGTGATCATCCCGAAACATCATAGACTCATAGAACGCTCATGTTTCAACATTTCGTTTTTTTTTTTTTAAATGTCCGAACTGATTTAGTACCACGTCGCTGGGGTTACTTAAACATTAACTTTTAGGAGCCGCAAACAGAAACACCTTTGTTTCTCCATCGTGACAAAAGTCCACGGAAATCTAGATACAAATATTATACATCATCATTATCCAGTGACTTACCGGCTGGCTTGGGCGATCATGCTGCTTCCCAAATTGCGATCTCCGACTGCATGTATATGTTCGTGTGTTGCCTCACTTCCGGGCCATGGCACAAGCCTCCTATCTCACATTCCGCAAATCTTTCCCGCTGTCACGACATGTTCTTATCTTGTCTTCTCATACCGTGGCCAAAACACGATGACAGCCTCTTTCTGATGTGTGTCTTTGATGTAGGTCTTTGCGAGATAGCTTCCATCAAAATGTCCAATTAATTTCCAGCAAATACATATTGTAAAATATAATAGAATGTATGTTACACAATAAAGTAAAATAAATCTTAGTTAGCTAAAAATCTTATCTAACTTGTTTGAATTACCACATAAACGAATCTTTAGTAGGTTTGAATTCATTGTGATATGGTTATTGTTCGTTTATTTGCCTAAACGATGAGGTTTAAAATGTTAAATGGTTGTCACCTACAGTTAATGAACGAAAAGTTCACTAAGACCATTCATATGTCTCCCTTAAACACTTAAACAGCAGTGGACATATTCAAGAAGCCAATAGACACGCCAACCATTGATAGAGAACTGTGGACACTTGCGGGACTGTAGCTTTGTGTAGTGACTGTAATATCAAATAGCGACAACTTCACATCTTTTCTAAACTTACCAACAATAATTGGATACATAAATGAAAATATGTGAAGCTAGTAGTCTGTGTGTGCATGTGTGTGTGTGTGTG
The DNA here is from genome assembly GCA_963921405.1 of Cepaea hortensis. Taxonomy (NCBI): domain Eukaryota; kingdom Metazoa; phylum Mollusca; class Gastropoda; order Stylommatophora; family Helicidae; genus Cepaea; species Cepaea hortensis. The sequence goes on from OY992891.1 coordinate 45,090,991, forward strand.
TGTGTGTGTGTGCGTGCGTGCGTGCGTGCATTGCGTACGTGTGTGTGTGTGTGTGTGTGTGTGTGTATGTATGTGTGTGTGTGTGTTACTTGATTCAACTAATAAGTGGACTTACTTCTTGTTAATCTTCGAGAAAATGCATCATATTTCTTAGAACACATGTGTCAAACTCAGTCCCCGCGGGCCACATCCAGCCCGCCGTACAATCATATCAGGCCCGAGAGGTCTCAACCGACGTACAAATACATTCGGCCCAAGAGAGAATGTTAGGCAAAAATAGGTTTTTAAAGTGCAAATTAAATTCCCTAATTAGCAGCCTTCCGAATGATAGGTTACCTGAAAGCGTTCTCGCTTCGATCAGAATAAGCGAAAGTAAAAGGTGTGTAGTGAGTTAGTGTTCGTCGTTATAGCTACCTAGCAACGTTCAGATGAAAGTAGTGTAATGTCCGGACATTACATCACATTTTCCCGCTACGGCTAACCTGATATCAATCAAGCGTCTGTCGGTAGATGCACACTCTTTTAAAATCAAAGCTAGCCTTTAAAATGGCTAAGAGAAAAGTTGATTCTGAAAACAGAGCTTTTCAAATCCGTTGGGAAGCTGAATATATGTTTGCTCATATTTGGCGGTAAACTTGTGTGTCTCATCTGTGGAGATAATGTGGCTGTGATAAAAAAATATATTCTGAGACGGTACTACGAAACTAAACATCAAGACAAGTTAAACAGCCTGAATACAGAGAAGTAGCTACAGAATGTAGAAGAATTGAAGCGGCATCTAACATCACAGCTGATGTTTTTCACCAAAACAAAATCACAAACTGATGCTGCAGTCCAAGCAAGTTTTATTATGTCAGAGGAGAAGCGCTGCATGATGAAAGAGTGTGACGTCTTGTGTTCAGACAAAAAGCAGATGTTTACAAAGGTAAGCCTTAGCAGAAATACGGTTGTTGATCGGGTTTGTGAGATGGCCACTGATGTGAAAACACAGCTGATCGAAAAAGGCAAGGATTTTGTTTCATTCTCCTTTGCTATCGATGAAAGTAATGATACGACTGACACTGCACAGCTCACCATCTTCATCCGTGGAGTGGACTCCAGTTTGAATATTACAGAAGAAATATTGGATATGAAATCCATGCATGGGACAAAGACACGAAAAGACATTTTTGACAACGTGTGTCAAAGACATCTTCTTCTTCTTTGCGTTAATCCGGAGTGTTTTTTCGGATGTGATTGCGGTGTGTCTCGTTATGCACCCTTGGGTCGAGACCCTTAGGCAAACGCCATCCGACTTTTAGAATGCATTTTTGACAGGTTAGCATTCCTGTGGGACTCTCACGTTTGTGGTGCCGTCCACATCCAAGCTTGTCAATTTGGAATTGTCGACTGCTTTAGATCAGCCCTCAAGGGAAGGCAGGGACAGTCCATTTAATTTTCCGCCATCCAAGGTGGCTTCCATAGTTGCAGGGCCGACACATAGCGCCCTGGTGCTGGGCTCATCGAGAGAATCGTCACGTCCTGCTCATGGCTGCTTTAATTCCTTACTTCGATATATTAGGCATATCGTTCACCACGAGCCTCTCCCGCACTGACCAGACCGGCCTGCAGACGGTGTCAACTCAGCGAGTTTTCGATACGGACATGTGCTTGTTGATGTGCCCGTCAGAGCTGTATAGAGCACTATAGTCTGTCCAGAAATGAATGCCGTCATTCACGATCAATTATTTTGAAAACTGTCTGTTGCATCGTTATGAAATTTTCCTGCCGTCTTATATTTACCCCCACCCAATGAATATGTCTTCTATAGGTCCAAAAGCAAATTAAATCATGGAAAGCGGCGACATTTCTTTGATGTTTTGGTGAAAAACTAGTTATTTCTCGCTAACAAACTTGTTTTATAGTAATGCCAATGCCCTCGCCAGTTCGGATGACAAACACAAGGCGTATCCAGATTCGTATGGGAGTGGGTGCATTGTCTGCTCTGCTGAGACGGAACATGATTACCTGTTTTGCACGACAAATATAGCTGTGAATGTCTCTGTAGTGGGCTTCCTTCTTAAGGGTCAAGATGTTGGTCCTCTTTTCATTGAAGTTTATAGGATGATTCGTATGTTCGTGTGTTGTCCCCTCATTTGACAACGTGTTTTTTCTAGCGTTTTTTGTTATGCCACAATATGTCAGTTCCCACCGCAATAATACTCTTCGGTTGGTATTCAATGCATCTAGAGCTTTTTTTTTTTTTTTCAATGTCAGTTGTTTGTCACCGTTGAGGGGTTACGGAATTGAAAATTCATCACTGTGGAATACAAATTGTTGCCATTAACAAATTGTATTGTTTATGACGATGCTGTAATGTTTAGGGCCTGCAATTCTTCTGACTATTTGTAGCAAAATATCCCAGTTGGTGTGCATGTGGATTAATGTCTGCGATTTGCCCAGACCTTAATCTGTGTCGGACGATTCCAGTAGGTTGATGACTGCTATCGGTTGCATAAAATTCAATCCATCCTTTCTCCAATAGTCATCTTCCTCTTTCAACACATGGTTCTCACATTTTTTCCAGCAACTTTTATCAATTTTTAATAGCGCGGTCTGGGATAGTATCTTGACGTCAGACAATTTGAATAGATTGATTGATTGACTGATTTAGGAACCGACATCACAACATTCGGGTCATTCCCATAAGCGCTCCGTCCCCATCCTCAGCAGCCAGTGAAGAGTTCCAACACCAATAGTTCCAGTAGCAACTTGATTATATGTCCGTCTCGCCTTTCCTCTGAGCGTCGAGCGTCGGCCAGATCCCCTCGTCACTCCTCGCTGCCTCATTCTTGCCAGACTATGGTGATCCATTTGCCCCTCCGAGGTGTACACGTGCTCCCACAAGGCCGCAACCACGTCTGCCTTGTCATGCATCAATACTCCACCAAGTTTTGCCGAGCCAGCCAATCTGTCTGTCTGTTTATCAGTGGCGTGCAAAGGTTCTTTGATGCCCGGGGCCAATCCCTTGTTTGGATGCCCCTAAATTGTTCTTTCCCTATTTCATTCCTCCTACCATCCCACTGCACTGTGCTGCCCCCTCTCCCTAATTGGATGCCCCCCCCCCCGGCTGGATGCCCGGGGCCGTCGCACCCCCCGCTGCACGCCACTGCTGTTCATTCCCCAGGAGACCGGCATGCCCCGGAGAAAAGATCCAGGTGATGCTTGCCACTCGTGACCTCCGAAGCGAAGCAAGCCACTCTGCACGAAGCCTGCCTGTCCTCACCCTCCTCAGCATGCTTTCTGAGTCAGTTACAATCACGATGTGTGTATGCATCGTGTTCTTCACCCAGCGGAAAGCTGCACTGAATATAGTATTGTTAGCTGCAACGTGTCCTTTAATTTTAACCATCACACTCTCTATAGGGTTTAAATGAGAATGGTACGGCGGAAGTCTCAAGCACCTATGGCCATGCTCTTCTATCAACTTGTCGATTTGATATTTCTAGCTATTTTGCGTCTGTTTCACAAGGGACAACAATTATAGCTTAAAACACTTTTCTGGAAATGGTATGCTTTCCCTTCGGAGCCATATCTTTATCGCTTCCTTTGTGCTCGATGCCGTAGGTATTTTGTCTTCTTGGGCACCTACATTGTGATATGACGCATTGTCCATAATTAGACAAGACGGTCTATCTAGGGATAGAAGCACTGTATTCTCGAGCCAATCGCTAAATACATTGCCATTTATCTCATTCTGATAATCCCTATTGTCTGTATGCTTTGATACGAACACGAGTCCAGCATTCTGTAGTAAACCATTATGAGTACTACCAGCATGGGCTATGACCAAACGCTGTCCTTTACTACTGGGCACATATCGCGTTATCTTTCCGTCCACTGATTGCCATTCCTTTTCACTTGTGTTGTGCGCGTTGATCCAGGTTTCATCCAAATAAACTATGTCATAATTTTATTTGCGCATTTCACTTATTTCACGTAGGTATCTGCTTCTCATGGCTCCTAAATGCGGTTGCTCGCAAATGATATTTGTATTTTCTACCTCGTACTTTCTAAACGTGAAGCCTAATGTCCTTATATGAAAGGACGCACATTAATGACGACACCTCTGAAGATATTGACGACACCTCTGAACACTCCCCGTTCCACTTCTCAAGGCTCTTTTCATAAGGCCAATCCCGTGAACAACGTGAAAAGTTACTATTGAACGCTGATGTTTCCTCGTGAAGACGTAATACTTCTAATAATGTACACTTCATCTCTGTCCCGTAAATTATATATCGCATATAAACAAACTTTGAAATCTGCTGTACAATCTCCAGAACAAGAATGTTTTTGTTGGGTGGACATCTTGATAAGGATATATGCTAAATCTCGTCATTTTACCTCAGCTGGTTACTGAGATGTGGAATTTTATATTGGGGCAGACAAAAGTAAATGGAATATTGTTCCGAACAAGAGCGGCTTTCGGAAACTAGGTAGTCAGAGCTGTTCCTAGCACGAGAGACATTCGGACGAGACATTTCACTCGGACGTAAATGCGTAGTGCCAATTTTTATTTTGCCACCCGTAGGACGGCACTTCCGACTTCGGCGGGCATTTTTAATGAGGTTAGCCTTCCTCGGGTTTTCGAGGCACGTTAGACTTATTGTTGTGATGTCGCCCACATCTCAGCTGGTCAAGATAGAACGGTCAAAGACATCACGGTCAACCCTCAAGGGAAGGCAGGGGTAGACCATGGGCATTCCCTCGCTATCCAAGGAGGCTTCTATAATTGCAGAACCGGCACATATTGCTCTGAGACTGGGCTCACGCGAGGAGTTGCCACGACCTGCTCATGGCTGCTTTAGTTCCTCACTTCCATGTGTTGGGCATCTGGCTTGCCACTGGTCGCTCAAGCACACAACAGGAACGGTCAGTCTGCGGGCGACATCCACTAGGTAAGCTTTTGATTTTGACTTCGGAACATGCAATGGATTCGCTAGCCGTGCGTTCCATTTCGTGTTATTTAGACGTTTTTCCACCTTCGTTCTTTGGTGGAAGCGCCTCTATCTTCTTCTTTAGCGTTCCGAGCCATTGAGGTTCTTTGCTGCAGATACAATCCGTCTCCATTTGTCTCTCTGTTTGACCTTCTCTTGCCATTAGTTGATTCCAAGTGCTTGTAGGTCTATATATATATATATATATATATATATATATATATATATATATATATATATATATATATATATATCTTATATATAAAAAAGGATCCTGTCCAAATGTATGTCCGTATGTATGTATGTCCGTATGTCCTTTATACGTTCGCGAACGGCCCATCCGATTGAGATGAAATTTTCTACACGCCTTCCTTTCATTCCAGAGCTGCCAACTGTCATAGTTTTTTTTTCTTCTTCCTCCTCCTCCCTCCTCCCTCCTCCCCCTCCCAAAATACGTACGTCCAGGAAATGGTCTTCT
>OY992891.1:45096647-45166647 GCA_963921405.1 Cepaea hortensis
TCCTCCCTCTTGCCTCCTCCTTCCTCCTCCTCTCCTCTTCCTCTCCTCTCCCTCCTCCATCCTCCTCCTCCCTCTTCCTCCTCCTTCTTCCATCCTCCTCCTCCCTCCTCTTCCCTCTTCCTCCTCCTCCCTCCTCATCATTTCCTCCTCCTCCTCCTCCCTCACCCTCTCACTCCTCCCTCCTCCTTCTCCCTCCTCCTTCTACCTCTTCCTCTCTCCACCTCCTCTCTCCTCCTCATCCTCCTCCCTCTCCCTCCTCCTGCGTTCTCATCCTCCCTCCTCCTCCTCCTTCTTTTTCTTCTTCTTCTGCTGCTGCTGCCGCCGCTCCATTTACCCAAGTTAATTGTTGGGGGAATATGTAAAGATCTTTCAAGTGCTCTTTCTAATGCTTTTTGTAAGTTGGTCTTCGTTTATCTAAGGTTGTTCTAATCGCAACCAATAAATGATTAGACAGACAGACAGACAGACAGACAGACAGACAGAGAGGGAGGGACAGACAGACAGACAGACAGACAGACAGACAGACAGACAGACAGACAGACAGACAGACAGACAGACAGACAGACAGACAGACAGGCAGTCAGTCGGTAACGGGAACGAGAACTTATATGACTACTTATATGAATTAAATGAGATGCTCCCCACCAGGGTCTGGGCGAAGCGGGCAGGGTCAGCTAGTATATATATATATATATATATATATATATATATATATATATATATATATATATATATATATATATATATATATATTATCTCTTCACCGTCTTCTTGGTCTACCTCGGGGTCTACGGTCATTTATTTCCTGAGTGTAAGCGAGTTTTTGTTTCCCTATTATCTTCCATTCTTTCTATATGCCCCAGCCATTGTAGTCTATTAGCCTTCATGATACCTGTGATTAGCGGGGACTTAAACAGATCATAAATGTCTTTGTTACTTCTTCTTTTCCACTCTCCACTTTGTGTATCCCTAATGGGTCCAAAGATGCGTCTTAAAACTTTGTTTTCAAAGGTTTGTAACAAGGCTTTGTCTCCTTTCGTTGTACTCCAGGTTTCAGAGCCATACAGCACAACGGGTCTGATCAGTATTTTGTATATTGTGATTTTGGTGTTACGAGATAGCGCATTTGATTTTAGTGGATGTTGTAGTGCATAGTATATCTTATTTCCAGAATTAATTCTAGTTTATATTTCTTCCCTTATGATGTTGGAGCCGTTGAAGATTGTACCCAGGTATTTGTATGTTTCCGTTCTTTTAATGGTCATATTATCTATTTGTATGTGGCCAGAGTTTTTAGCCATTCCTTCTCTTGAAATTACCCTGCCCGGCTTCGCCCAGTCCCTGGATGGTGTGTGGTAGAACGTTCTTTTAAGTTACATTTTTTTTTGTTGTATGAATTTAATGAAGCCGGACAGGGTCAGGCAGACAGATAGACAGACAGACAGACAGATAGACAGTCGGGAACAGGAACTTATATGACTACTTATATAAATTAAATGAGATGCTTCACACCAGGAGCTGGGCGATGTCGGGCCGGGTCAGACAGACAGACAGACAGACAAACAGACAGATAGTCGGTAACGGGAACGGGAACTTATATGACTACTTATATGAATTAAATGAGATGCTTCCCACCAGGGACTGGGCGAAGCCGGGCAGGGTAATTTCAAGAGAAGGAATGGCTAAAAACTCTGGCCACATACAAATAGATAATATGACCATTAAAAGAACGGAAACTCTGCAAAACCCTTTGGAGGAAAGCATTGACCAAACTTGGTTGAACATCAAGAATACAATTCAGTCTACCGCAGAAGAATGTCTCGGTGTGTTAACCACGCATAGAAAGAACAGATGGTTCAATCAAAAATGTGAAGAAGCAGTCATTAGGAAGAAGAATGCCAGACATGTATGGTTAAATGACATCAATAACATCCAAAAGGAAGAGCATTATAGAAATGAATGTAAAGAGGCTACAAAAATAGTCAGACAGCAGAAGCGAGAATATATGAGTAATATAATCAAAGATATGGAAACTAATCACCAGAAAAATGAATCCAGAAAATTTTTTAAAGAACTGAAGTCAATGAAACGAGGGCACCAACAAAACACATATGGTTTAAAAGACAAAAATGGGAATATGATAAATACCAATGAGGAAATGTGCAACACATGGAAAGAATATTTTATTGAATTACTAAATTGTGAAGCTCCAAGTAACATTTTCTCACAGGAAGAGGTTCTAACATGCGAACCACAAATTGAAGAACCTACATTTGAAGAAATCCTATATGTAATCACACGACTTAAAAACAATAAGGCAACTGGGACTGATGGAATTGCTGCTGAATTTATAAAGGCAGGTGGCCATGCATTACATCTAAAGCTATACGAACTAATAATAAAAATCTGGAGGACAGAAGAATTACCCCATGACTGGAAAGAGTCATTATTGATACCTATCTTTAAGAAAGGAGACAAGTTCCAATGTGGAAATTATAGAGGAATATCACTACTGTCCACAAGCTATAAGATACTATCCGCAGTATTACTAAATAGATTAAAACCATATTCAGAAGACATATTAGGTGACTACCAGGCGGGTTTTAGACAAAACAGATCAACAATAGATCAGATATTTATCTTACGACAAATAGCCGAGAAACATTGGGAATATAAAAGAGATCTCCATAACATTTTTGTGGATTTTAAAAAGGCTTATGATAGTGTCCATAGGAATAGTCTATGGAATGCTATGCAGGAATTTGGAATACCAAGGAAGTTAATCAACATGACCAGACTATGCATGGAAGATACTTATAATATAGTAACATATAAAGGCAGGAAATCAGACCCCTTCCAAATAACATCTGGCTTGAAACAGGGTGATGCACTATCGCCGCTACTCTTCAATCTGGCTCTAGAGAAAGTTGTAAGGAAGGTAAAGGAGGAATGTGATATTGGAGGAACATCCAAGCTGCTTGGTTATGCAGATGATATAGATATTATAGGGCAAAGTGAACAAAAGACATTGGAAATATTGACTCACTTAAAGGAAAAAGCCCAACAGATGGGGCTGGTTATCAACCAAGATAAGACAGAATATATGGTAATTTCAAGAGACGGAATGGCTAGAAACTCTGGCCACATACAAATAGATAATATTTGCAGCAAAGAACCTCAATGGCTCGGAACGCTGAAGAAGAAGAAGATATATATATATATATATATATATATATATATATATATATATATATATATATATATATATATATATATATGGAATCGCCTCTATATAGACTGATATTGACCTACTTTGTTATCAGTCTTAATGGCAGCTTGTTGTTTTCAATTTATGCAAGTGTATGTGTTAGTGTTGTTTGTTTTAGATCTGCAAGCATCTTTATATTTTACCTAAAGTCTTCATGTGGTCATTGAAGCAAAGGTGTGCGACTCTGTTTACTTCTATCGGGAGCTCCACTAATGTTCTCATTACTGTACCCTTGCCTTCTACAACCCCACATTGCACTTCTATACTGGTTCGGGTTGTATTTGCTTTCTAACTATTTGCATGATGATTCTTAGAAAAACCTTTGTCATATTGCTCATAATGCTAATTGTTCGATGTTATTCATATTCCAAGGATCTTGATTTCTTCGGGATTGCAATAAATGTGCATAACTCATAATAATATAACCATATATTGTGTTCAGCAGTCTGGTTTAATATTGTTCTAGGGCATTGATTATTTCTGTTTTGATGTTGTCTAGACCCTGGGTCTTGTCAGTGTTCATATGCTTAAGGGCATTCTGAACTTCCATCTTCAAAAGTGATGATCCATAATTATTATACTGTTTTTCTCTCCTATCGTTATAAAGATCATTAATATAATAATCTGACCATGTATTAAAAATGTGTTATCTTTTTCGATTATGACTTTGTCATCTTTGCTTTTAGGCAACCCGTTGGTGTGTGTGTGTGTATCCTTTTCTTAGTGATGTCATTGCAAATTTTCTGGATTACTTTGCTATTCTGAGTGTTATATTGGTTTTCAATTGTCTCACAATTTTTTTCTAGCAAAGCTTCTTTTGCCACTTTGCAGAATTTCCAAATGTGTCTGTCAATCTCTTCATATTTTCCATTTGGTGGTGGGTGGGGGGGGGGGGGGGGGGTTATTTGGTATTCTTTGTATTTCCATTTGTTGTAAAATGTCTTCCGTCATCTATTTGTAACGTCCCATTACTTTGTTTGAGATAGCTGTTTCTGCAGCCAGTATAACATTGGTCACTGACATCTTGAAATAGAATGTCTATATCAGCCAATGCATCAAATCTGTTCATTACTTCTACGTTGAATTTATCTTTTATCTCCACACTCTTCGGTGCACATTTACCATATTTTACGGGATATGGGGTCAATAAGTAAGTCGCAAATGGTTATAGAAAAATAATTAAATGTGATAACAACCTGAAATTAGTTTATTTTTATACATACAGTACCCTTTTATTTCTCAACATAATTTTCACCAACATTGATGCACTTATCCCATCGTTTTATTAGTCCTCCCAAACCGGCTGTATAAAACTGAGTGCTCTGTTTTCTAAACCACGTTTTCACTTCACATTCAACTTCGACGTCATTCGTGAAATGTCTCTCGCCAAGGTGGGCTTTCATTGGACCAAAAAGCTGGAAATCGCTAGGGGCTAATTTGGGGCTGTAAGGTGGATGTTCCAGAACTTCCCACCTTGGTTAATTTTCTCCTGAGTTAATGATCCTTATGTGGTCTGGCATTGTCATGAAGAAGCAACACTCCTCTAGTCAACAGTCCTGGACGTTTTCTTTGAATTGCATCATGAAGCATCGACATAACTTCACAGTTCGATTCAGAATTCACATTGTCACTTTTCTTCTTGAAATTGGTTAAAAGCACTTCTTGACAATCTCAGAACACTGTCAATATAACCTTCCCTGCTGATGGCGTAACCTTGAATTTTTGGACACAAGGCGAAAAAGTATGTTTCCATTGCATTGAAGCACGCTTTGATTCGGGCTAGTAGTGATGCACCCATTATTCGTCCCCAGTAACAATCCTGTTCAGCATGTCTTCTCCTTCATCTTCGTATCGACAGAGATGATGCAAGGACAGGCCAAATCGGTTCTTTTTGTGTGTTCCTCCTTCAATTGTCTGGGTACCCACCTTGCGCATATTTTCTTAAATTTCAATCGATCATGAATTATGCTGTATGCTGAACCACGTGAGCACCCTATTGCAGATGCTATAAAGTCTATAGTTACTCGCCTGTCACCTCTAATCATCTCCTCCACCCGCTGCACGGATGCTTCTGTTGCAATCTCAACAGGACGACCAGATCGAAATTCATCAACAATTTTAGAACGTCCTTGGGAACATTTTTCTACAAATCTATGCACCGCTTTACGGCACACATATTTGTCAGCATAAACAAGAAGCATTTCCTTATGAATGTCCTTTGTAGGCAGTCTTTTTCCCCCACACACACACACACACACACACACAAACGCACAACAGCACGCTGCTCTTTGGTTGTACACTCCGTAAGTACAGTCGCCATTTTTTTATGCGCTGCGCATGCGCATGCGACACCTAGCGCCACCTGACGAACGTGAGTATAAAGTTCGATGTTGTTGTCACCTAATGACACCTGTAGAAAACACCAACTACATTTACCTGCCAATCCACAGAACTGTGTGACTTACTTATTGACTCGCCTTCGTATGGTTCTTCTTAACCATGTATGTATATTGCTCGTAACTAATCTATATTCGCTGTAGCAGTCTGCATCCGGTATAGGTTTCTTCGGTGTATGATTCAACTTTTATGGCATTTCGAAATCTTGTGTTGTTGAGGATGTTATCAATCTGGTTTCTGATCTTATTGTTAGGCCTCTTCCACGTCCATATTCGCCTTGAATGTCGTTGATGTCATGTGTTTCCAATAATCATAGCATGCGCTTTTGCCCTCTGTACAAGCCTGCAACCTCTCTCAATACGTTCCTCTAGTCTATACTTTCCTGCTATGTGTATGCCCTTCTTGTTGCCATTCAACTTTGCCATTAAACGCACCCAGAATGATATTTAATTATAAGAATTTGCCCTTCATAGAGGTATCATCAACATTACTGTACCATTCATCAACTCTGTCTGTAATCACTGCTTTCTGTTCTTCTTGCATAAACATGAATCATGTTGCCATCAAAAGGTCTGCCAGGTATCTTTACCAGTAATATCCTATCTAACACTGTTCCATATCCTCTAATGGAGTTGTATTTGTTCAGATCCATAAAAAGTGTTACACCTCGCTGTTGTTTCTCTCCACCAGAATGGATTATGTTATATTTCTCAGATATTACTATGCCCATTCCGTTCCACCTGGACTCACATATACCTAACTTTTTAGTACTCATTTATCTAATTGTTTGCTTGTATTATCCACATTGCCATCTCTACTCATAGTTCGAACATTCCACGTTCCCATTTTAAGTGCTGTTAATCTTTTGCACTCAGGTTACTATCGGGCGAGGCTGCTCCTACTACCCATTTACGCCGTTTCTCTGATTCTCTAAGAACCGACGAAATATGATTTTCTAAGCATCTGCAAAGAACGTAATTTGCCACTGATTTCTTTCATAGCAGTGACCATACTGGTCGATGAATGTAGCCATTGTCTCCAAAAAGAAATCCGCTGCCTACCGTCGGAAAATTGGAGACAATAACCAACAACAATCTGTCGATGCTCTTTAACTCCATCCACCACCTGTATCCATGGCTTTACGTTACCCTGTTCGGAGGGCTAATCGGGTACCCCAAATACAGCAATACTATGCAATGAAAACTGTTATGATGCGAACGTTCTATTACCGGCAATCTTTAAGCAGACTGCGTAGAACCACCAAAGCAGCGTTTCCACATGTTGGTGACGCGGTACAGTAAGATCAGGAAAACAACTTTCAGCGTCAAAGGCAATACTATATGCGGAGCTCATGTTACACATCGTCATATTTAAGTGATTTCACTATGCCTTAGATATACATCTCAGATCGTCAACCTTGAGGAATGTGTCTATGGTCTTCAAGGCAACTCCTTAATAGTAAACATCTGTACCTAACAGAATAGCCTCAGTACAAAATTGTTTTCACAGCTGGAGAACATGGGCCGCGTGGTACCCTCCCAGCGTGAATGCTTTTAATAATAGCAACAGCGCAGTGTTAAATATAGACTTCCCTTTCTCTCGTAAAGCTCGGTTGCTGTTTTTTAACTCAACACTTGTGTTGCAATTTGTGGGGTCTTCTGCAAGTATTTTATAGCTTTGTATTTACGTTTGTTTCCTTAGTCTGGAATATTTGTAACTTTTCCCTTGGTAAGGCTTTCCCTTGGTAAGGCTACGTGCTATATACAATATGTTTACCATACATTATATAGCGCTGGAGTTCACAGCCAGCGAACACAAGCAAGCAAGCAAGCATTATATCATGCAGTCGCATGAACTCGAGTTGTTCAGTTGTGGGTTTACATACACACAAACACACATATAAACACATAGCTGCCATCTATCTATCTATCTATCTATCTATCTATCTATCTATCTATCTATCTATCTATCTATCTATCTATCTATCTATCTATCTATCTATCTATCTATCTATCTATCTATGTCTATCTATCTATCTATCTATCTATCTATCTATCTATCTATCTATCTATCTATCTATCTATCTATCTATCTAATCTATCTATCTAATCTATCTATCTATCTATCTATCTATCTATCTATCTATCTATCTATCTATCTATCTATCTATCTATCTATCTATCTATCTATCTATCTAATCTATCTATCTATCTATCTATCTATCTATCTATCTATCTATCTATCTAGCAACCTACCTACCTACCTACCTACCTACCTACCTGCCTGCCTGCCTATCTACCTGCCTGTCTGTCTGTCTGTCTGTCTGCCTGCCTGCCTGCCAGACAGTGGTCTGTCTGTCTGTCTGTCTGTCTGTCCTTCAGTCCATCCGTCAGACCGTGCGTCCGTCCGTCCGTACTTCTGTCAGTCTGTCTGTATTTACCGTCCTAGTTCCCTGTCTGCTTTATCTGTATACTATCGTCCATGCTCTGACGTAGTGTTCAAATTCGGCAATGCCAATGTCTTAAAGAGTTTAAGGGCGCCCTAGAAAGATCGTGTACTATGGTCTATAGGGACAATGTGTACAACTGTCGTGGAAAACCAAACCTGGAGAGAGAAAACATTTGCAAAGCAGGCTGTCCACAGTGACTCGGTCATCAGAGATGCAGTTTTCGAAGAACCATCCCGAACAATTAATAAAATGTCATGTTAGATTAAATGGATACGGGTCATTAATTTACTGAATACCTATAGCAATGTGATGGGAAAAATAGTTGCAAAAAAAAAAAAAAATGTCTCAACAACAACTGCAAGATCACCCGGAGAAATATAAACTTCTTCTAATGGAATTAGGGAGTTATAGACCAAGAAAGGATACGTGAACAAATGCGTCGACCCTTGAGTATGATGTATACACAGGATTTCCAAATAAACATGGAACCGGTTGAGAACTCGAATCTAGGTGATGTGTAAACCATGGTTAAGTCTGATCTTTTGATGAAAATATTTATGGATATGGGAGCATGTCCCTGGAATGAGAACTTGATTTCGGCTGTCCTGTCAGGGCTAAGTATGGGTGGCTCATGCATTGTGGTTCCAGGACTATCACTGGGATCTGAAATTTCTCTGGTGCTTTTCAACGCCTACTAAATTAAGATAGCAGCAACAAAGGTATATGGTGTAGGAATAATGCTGTCGTTTCATGCTGACATCTGCGTATATAAACGGGGTGAACAGGGCAGACATTTCTGGAGATAGCAAGCAAAATGGATAAGGGCAATCACATTGTAGTCAAAGTGGGTACGTGACGACGGAAGCACACTCGAGTATCTGGGAACAAGCTTTGACAGAAGCCTGTCCTTCAAGCATCATGTGCGGGAGTTAGTTGGAAGAATGTGAGGGAGGTAGTGGGAAGGATGTGCGTAAGGTAGTGGGAAGGATGTGCGGGAGGTAGTGGGAAGGATGTGCGGGAGTTAGTTGGAAGGATGTGCGGAAGGTAGTGGGAAGAATGTGTGGGAGTTAGTTGCAATGATGTGCGGAAGGTAGTGGGAAGGATGTGAGGGAGGTAGTGGAAAGGATGTCTGGCAGGTATTGGGAAGGATGTGTGGGGGGTAGTGGGAAGGATGTGTGGGGGGTAGTGGGAAGGATGTGCGGGAGGTAGTGGGAAGGATGTGCGGGAGGTAGTGGGAAGGATGGATGTGCGGGAGGGAGTGGGAAGGATGTGCGGGGATTAGTTGGAAGGGTGTGCGGAAGGTAGTGGGAAGGATGTGCGGGAGGTAGTGGGAAGGATGTGCGGGAGGTTGTGGGAAGGATGTGCGTGAGGTAGTGGGAAGGATGTGCGGGAGGTAGTGGGAAGGATGTGTAGGAGGTATTGGGAAGGATATGCTGGAGGTAGTGGGAAGGATGTGTGGGAGGTAGTGGGAAGGATGTGCGGGAGGTAGTGGGAAGGATGTGTGGGGGGTAGTGGGAAGGATGTGCGGGAGGTAGTCGGAAGGATGTGCGGGAGGTAGTGGGAAGGATGTGCGGAAGGGAATGAGAAGGATGTGCGGGAGGTAGTGGGAAGGATGTGCGGGAGGTAATGGGAAGGGCCACGACAAGTCTCAGTGCTGGAGGTCGGCATGGCCGAATGGATAAGAGAGCTCGTTCTTGAACACTGAGGTAGTTTGTTCAACCCCTACGTAGGTCTGTTGGACTAAAATGTTAACTTGATGTGGGGACGTAAATTGCAAGTACCTCTGAAGTCAGATTTGGTTCACCTGATGGCGAAGGACAACGGGTAATAGGAAAAGCTAACCCACACGCAAAAATAAGTCCAGTTCACTAGACGCAGTAGCAGGTATGAACTATGTTTGAGTTCAAAGCGAGCAAACGAAAAAAAAAAAAAGACTCAGGGCTGGGAAAGAGTTGGCAACAACGGACTTGGAGCAATAGTTGTGATTACACTTTACCAGCATGTTTGGCTGTACAAGGAATACACATATTATATTTATACAACATACATCGTCCATTCCTTCCATATATGAATCTGTATGTATGCATGTCTGTGACTCTGAACGTGTGTTTGTGGATTTCTTTGTGAATCAACACTTATTTGGGCACGCATCTGTGTCTATATACGTGTATCTACCGGTTGCTATGTGCTTGTTTGATTGTCTTTCATGGTATCTGCAAGAATAGATGTAATCTTTATGTTTGTCTCTGTGTCTTTGTTTGTAGGTTTATATGCCAATATTTACATGTTTGTGTGTGCCTGGTTGTTTCCCAGTATATCTGTGCGCTTTTGTGTATTGGATGTCTCACTTTTACACGAATATACATATATGTGCATGTATCTGCGTCTATATGTATGTTTATGCATGTGTTTGGCTATGTATGTGTGTGAGTGTGTTATTGTGTCTGCCAATGTGCATGGCCATATTTCTCTGTGTATGTCTATGTGTGTGCCTATGTGTTTGTGTGTGTCTGTATGTGTGTTTGTCTTTTGATATATTTGTCTTCCAAATATATATTTCAGAATTAAGCAACATGAAAAATAGCCTGTGTAATATTTTTTTTTCGCATATCCTTTACAGGACATCCCTGTCAACACCCGCATTTTACCGCTGTTGTTGATTTCTTGGCAAGATTACGCTCAGTAGTTTGCCATTACTTTCTGATCGGCCATCTCACTTATCCGTAAGTTACCAACGCGGCGAGAACAGCTACCAATGCTCGCTCGCTGCGAGACCCTACGTAAATAAACGGAATTAGAAGAACGTCGTTTAACCCCTCGGCCAGGGATATCGGCATCTGTGCAATATACCTTTGTCAATTCAAGAGAGAAAAACAGTTCTTAAGAACTGTATCAAGACAATCCTGGTTTAAGGAAGTAAAGCTTGGGCAAGTAGCAGACTAAATAGAGATTATGTAGAAGCCTCGGATGTGTGGTTTTATAGAAAAATGATGGGTACACCATGGAAATATTAACAATGTAATTACGATATTTTGAAAGAAATTAACCCGCAAAGAGTGATAGATATTCTCATTAGAGGAATACAGTCCACATGCTTTGGTCTCATCGTAAGAAGGAGAACCTGGATTGCGTCGTAACAAGGTAAAGTTGAAGGGAAGTAGAGCAAAGGGCGGTTGGGAAAGAACATGATAAACAGCTTGATATAATGACATGGGGAACATTGATATCAGAAATGATTACACTAAGGCACTTATGGAGATATCAGTGTGCAATGAAAATTATCCTTTTCAAACCAAACTGAAGTGACCAGTTTCATGGTTGCCTGAAATTACATGATGTCCACTGAACATTCAAATGTGCAATATTTTCATTATCAAATATTGCATACACAGTTTACTAACTTCTACTACAGATTACCACTGCAACCACCAAAGTTGGTGCGAACCTGGAGTATAGAAGGGCTGGCTAGTTGCAGCAGTCACCGGCACCATCTGCTGAATGTGTTTATTTATGTGCCTCATTGCTGGCAGACAGCCCGGTCCGTTATAAAGAGACTTGCGTGGAGCAAAGGTCGACTGTACTGGAACTCCATCTGCTAGATCTGACTTTCGCAGTGTGTTTATCGTCCAAACCCCTCCCCCACCCCCAAGTGGGCGGCGTGTTCCCTTGACCTGTGCACGTTAACTAAGCTCTGAATCGCTCTATGAGTGCCGTGATAGCGTTTAGCTAGACACTCGCCGGCCTGTCCGCTGGTCACAGGCGGATTCAAATGTTTAAAACTGATCTGCGATCCCAGGTAGTCCCAACCTAAAATAGGTACCAGAAAATGTCTTCGGAAGTAAAGGCGGCCTGTGTGATAATGACCAAATAATCCACCGAGTGCTGAATGGTTTATAACAATATGGTTCTGGCAATATATTCGCAATGTTTCCTCAGACAACCGCTGCTTCTCTTAATGCCAGTAAGAAAGACAAGAAAAATTGAGTCATCATAAACTGTCATTTACTGCCAATAGAGTACCTTGCGGTGTATGGCAGGGAGGTTTTGAGCCTGAGGAATTAAGGCCGCATGGCTGGTGCAGTCGCCGCGAATTGTGCAGGCTAGAGGTTTCTTTTTGCACCCGACAGAAAAACAACTCCACACCTTACCGAGGATTCGAACCCGGGTCTTCCGAAGGAGAATCCGGCATTCTAGACACTCAGCCAGTCGCTCCTCTGAAACATTGAGTAAAAGAATGATTTAGTCTGTGTAGTAACAAGTTGTGATTTTGGAGTGTTATCGCGGGGGTGAAAGGATGATTTAATAACAATTAGTCAAATGCGTCGGTAGCCAAGAAGAAATAAACACTTAAAGAATATAACTTAAGATAGTGACTGACAAGACAATGAGCTCGGAAGCAATTACAATATCCGAGAGTTATTTTGAGAAAGGGAGGGAGGTAGAGAAAGAGAGAGAACGAGAGAGAGAGAGAGAGAGAGAGAGAGAGAGAGAGAGAGAGAGAGAGAGATAAAGAGAGAGAGAGAGAGAGAGACAATTCAAACTTCATTTTTGGAATCCTTACTTACAATACGAAGGAAGCTGACACATATGGAGCGCCTATTACAGTGTATGTGTCAATGTTATATGAATACACATTTTGCGTGTATTTGGCATGTGGCGTTTATGTGATTAAGCTTTAGTAAGCTGACATCGGCCGGTCTCTCTGGCTGAGGGGTTACAACACTTTCTCCGTAATCCCGTTTATCACGCAGAGTCTCGTAGCGTAGCGGGAGAGAACTGGGAGCGGTTCGACCCCCGCTGGTGACTTGCGGGATACTGCGCCGGCGGCTCAGAAAGCAATGGCAAACTACTGAGCGTAATCTTGCCAAGAAATCAACAGACATCTGAAAGATGCTGCTGTTGACAGCGATGTCCTGTAAAGGATATGCAAAAAAAAAAAAAAAAAAAAAAGCTGACATCGATCTGACTTCTCGGACAGCCATAAAACTTCTTTGTCCTTCGGTTTGTGCTTGCTCTCTTTGATGTTTACTAAGTAACAGTGGGTGTATGTCTGGAAACACCAATGTAACATTTAAGTACCTTTGTTTAAACTGAACACCAGCAGCTCATATAGAACATGTTTTAACATTAACACTCCAGATTAGAAAGACATGAATCATCTAAACAATCAAGCAAATACCATTTAGAGGAAGTTGTGGCAAAGCATCAATTCGTATGTATCATTCGAACATCAAGAAAGCTGGAGTTTTAAAAAATTATGTTTGTAAATCCTAGCCCTACACTGCATCTGCCTTGACAAGCGGCCGTTATTCCTCGGGACAGAACAATCGACAACTCCCCGGAGCACACCTGCAATGAAAGGATTGCTGCACTGAAAACAAATAAATAAACAACAACAAAACAGCAACAACCGGTCTCCCTGTCGTAGGAATTAACGTCGTTCTCCATAATCCCGTATATTCTCGTCAGTAACGCCGCTGTGCGAGAATCGGCAGCGGTTCGCGAAGCGCTGGTAACTTACGGGAGTATGTAAGCCGGTGGCTCAGAAAGCCATAGCAAACTACTGAGCGTAATCTTGCCTATAGTGTGTTTTTTTTTGGTTGCCTCAATATAAAATTCAATATCTCAGTAACGGGCTGAGATAAAATGATGAGATTTAGTATATAACGTTATCATTATGTCCACCCAACAAAACAATTTTTGTTCTGGAGATTTTACAGCAGATTTTAAAGTTAGCTTATATACGGTATATTAATTATGACTTAAAGATTACGACCATGATTTTAACAGTTTTACAGCTTCCCCAAGATTCAACCCAAATTATTCAAAATTTTCACGTGACTTTCGTTTTCAAACAAACAGCGCGAAGATTCAGAGGCGTCTCCAAATGTGGGTTCTTTCATGAAACGTGATTATATAAATAAACTAGCTGACAAGGCCTGGTTTCTGGTGGAAATCAATCAATCAATCAATCAATCTATCTATCTGTCTGTCTGTCTGTCTGTCTGTCTGTCTGTCTGTCTGTCTGTCTGTCTGTCTGTCTGAATGTCTGTCTGAATGTCTGTCTGTCTGAATGTCTGCCGGTCGGCTGACCCATCCACCTACCCACCGACCCACCGACCTACCGATATCTATCTATCTATCTATCTATCTATCTATCTATCTATCTATCTATCTATCTATCTATCTATCTATCTATCTATCTATCTATCTATCTATCTATCTATTCTATCTATCTATCTATCTATCTATCTATCTATCTGCCTGCCTGCCAGCCCGACCACCCACCCACCGACAGACCGACCGACCTACCGATATCTATCTATCTATCTATCTATCTATCTATCTATCTATCTATCTATCTATCTATCTATCTATCTATCTATCTATCTATCTATCTATCTATCTGTCTGTCTGTCTGTCTGTCTGCCTGTCTGCCTGCCGGCCCACCCACCCACCCACCGACCGACCGACCGACCTACCGATATCTATCTATCTATCTATCTATCTATCTATCTATCTATCTATCTATCTATCTATCTATCTATCTATCTAATCTAATCTAATCTATCTGTCTGTCCTATCTATCTAATCTATCTGTCTGTCCTATCTATCTAATCTATCTGTCTGTCTGTCTGCCTGCATGCCGGCCCACCCACCCATTAACCGACCGACCTACCGATATCTATCTATCTATATATCTATCTATCTATCTATCTATCTATCTATCTATCTATCTATCTATCTATCTATCTATCTATCTATCTATCTATCTATCTATCTATCTATCTATTTATCTATCTATCTGCCTGCCTGCCGGCCCGACCACCCACCCACCGACAGACCGACCGACCTACCGATATCAATCTATCTAATCTATCTGTCTGTCCTATCTATCTAATCTATCTGTCTGTCTGTCTGCCTGCCTGCCCACCCACCCACTAACCGACCGACCTACCGATATCGATCTATCTATCTATCTATCTATCTATCTATCTATCTATCTATCTATCTATCTATCTATCTATCTATCTATCTATCTATCTATCTATCTATCTATCTATCTATCTATCCATCTATCTATCTATCTATCTATCTATCTATCTATCTATCTAATCTATCTGTCTGTCTGCCTGCCTGCCTGCCTGCCGACCCACCCACCCACCCACCGACCGACCGACCCACCGACCGACCGATCCACCCACTCAGCCAGCCAGCCAGCCAGCCATCCATCCACCCACCTATCTTTCTGCCTACCTACCTACCTTTCTGTCTGTCTGTCCGGGCCGCATCATTCATTTTATTCGGAGACTGCCGAGGGTCGTCGCTGGAGCTACGGAGTTCGTGCTTTGTGCGACGCTTTCCGCGCTGCGGAAAGAAACTGAGCCATATGGGATAAAAACCCTGTGCAATGCAGCCGATTCTGTCGACTGTAAGCTACTTCTTTGATTGCACCCACTCCCATACGAATCCAGATACGCCTTTGTTTGTCATCTGAATTTGCAGGTCCTCATTACCGTAAACATAACATTTTTAACAAGAAATCACTAGTTGTTAAGCAAAACATCAAAGGAATGATGCCGCTTTTAATGATTTAAGTTGTTTTGGGACCTATCAAAGACATATTCCTTGGGTGGGGGTAAATATAAGACGGCTGGAAAAATTTCATAACGATGCAACAGATAGTTTTCAAAATAATTGATCTTGAATGACGGCATAAATTTCCGGACAGACTATAGTACAATAACAGCAGCTGAAAAATGCTGGTGTTGACTGCAACGATCTGCAATGGATATGCAACACAAGAAAAAAAACAACAAAAAAACAACGTAACAACATTACAAACATAGTTTTTTTTTTTTTTTTTTTGCATATCCTTTACAGGACATCGCTGTCAACACCAGCATCTTTCAGCTGTATGTTGATTTCTTGGCAAGATTACGCTCAGTAGTTTGCCATTGCTTTCTGAGCGGCCGGCTCACATACCCCGTAAGTTACCGATGCGATTCGAACCACTGCTGATTCTCACCGTCATCACGTCACCGACGAGAGTATACGAGATTACGGAGAAAAGTCATAACCTCTAAGCCACGAAGCCGGCAAAACATAGAGTAACCACACTATATTCACAATGTTGCACTGCAGACTTCACTCAGAGAAGACTGACAAGTAGTAGGATGGGTCGCTAAAATTATAAATGAATTCTAATTAACATTTCCAATATATAATCATCATAAAGCGCCTTGCCGGCTGGTGTGGGCGATCATGCTTCTCCACAAATTGCGATCTCCGACGGAATGAAACAATTCGTGTGACTCCCTTCTGTGCCGTGACACAAGACAGTCAAGAATCTTCTCACGCTGTCTTCCTCTATCTCTCTTTCCACAAATCTTTCTGGCTGTCACAACATCTTCCAGTTTTTGCTTTCTAATCATCATTTACTCCCCTGATCAGTGAAGCCATGGATACAGGTGGTAGATAAAATTAAAGAGGAATCTACAGATAGTTGTAGGTTATAGTCTCCAATTTCACGACGGTAGATAGAAGATCTCTGGGGGGGGGGGGGGAGGAATGGGGGGGGGGGGGGTTCATCAACCAGTATGGTCGCTACTAAGAAGGAAAGCAATGGCAAACTACCTTCTTTACAGATGCCAAGATAATCCTATTTTGCAATTTAATCGAAAATAAGAGAAACGGCGTAAATGCGTGCCCCATAAGAGCAACCTTCCCCAGTATGGGTAATCATGTGCACCAGGTGACTCCGGGCCGACAGTAAGCGACTGTGTGCAAACGATTACCATCTCTGGAAATGGGAACTTGGCATTGTAGAATTATGAGTGGGATGGAGAATTTGGTAATATTAAGAACGAAATGAGAAGACTAAATATTTACATTTTAGGACATGAGAGTCCAGATGGAAAGGAATGGGCATTATGACATCCTAGGAATCTAGCGTTATCCAATCTCGTGGAAAGAAAAAAGAGCGAGGGGAAGCAATTACAAAGGATATAGAGAGATCACTATCGATCAACGGATATTTGACTTTGTCAGACATAATATTACTAGTAAAGTTGAGTGGAAGATCTCTCGATATCAACATCATACTAGTATATGCACGAACAACAGATAGCCGTGATGACAGCATCAATTAGTTTTATAATAATTTGCAGGATGCTTTCAAGAAATGCAAACATTCAGAATTGAATATCGTAATGGGTGACTTTAATGCAGAAGTTGGAAAACAGAAGGACGGATGCATAGAAGGCAATAATGTGCTAGGGGAACAGAACGAAAGAGGTTGCAGACTTGTACAGTGGGCAAACTAGCATGCTATGATTATTATATTACAAACAGAACTAAATCGCATAGGCACTTGGTGTGTGGAATCAGGGGCGATGGTCAACCCAACGAAGGCAGCAGTGACATTTCAATCCTTTGACCTTATTGTTAACACTCCAACACCAACTGTAAATCTGTGTTCAGAGACTGTGGCAAGAACACAGTGCAATGAATTACACGGGGATACGTTTTGATTGAAGCTATGCTTATAATGAGCACATACCAGGTGATAACAAAGACCAAGCAGGGTTTGGCTGCGATGAAAAAGCCTGAAGGAAAATAGCCATCCTGAGAAAGCTAAGTGGAACCACTTGGGGAGCCAGTGGGAAAATACTTAGCAAAGTTTATCAACAGAGCATACGACCACACTTGGAATACGGGTCAACTGCGTGGTTAGTTAGTTAGTTAGTTAGTCGACAGATCATCCTCATTGCACATCGAACCATTCAGTCCATAAGTGCTCGGATCCCCTCCTCAGCAAATCCCGCAACGTGTAGCGGCTAACGACGCCAGTTCTGTGTTGGTTTATAAATCTTCTTTGGCTTCCTGTGTAGTGTTCTTGTTTGGCCACCCCTCTTTTAATTTGCTGCTCTCGCAGTCTGGCCATTGTTGTAGATCCACAGTCATCACTTGGTTCTCGCAAAAGTCTTACTTCTCGTAGAGCATTCAGAATGTCGGCCTGGTCCATGGCGCTTCCGCCCTCCACAGTAGCCTCACCTGCGAGCTTGTCAGCCCGCTCATTTCCTTGTACTCCCGCATGCCCTGGCACGAAGATGAAACTAATCTTTGCCAGTCGAGACAGCTCCAGAGGCAGCAACCATTCTCTTCGGATCGACCCATCCTCTATCCTCTTGATCATGTTCATTGAGTCGCTAAGGAAACAAGCCCTAGTGAATGTCTGTGTCTCGAGCCATGTTATTGCTTTACTTACTGCCATGACTTCCATGGTCAGGCTACTTGTGGTTTCAGTGAAAGCACCAGAGTCCTCCTTCACAATTCTCCCTCCGGCCCGAGCTGTAAAGGCCCATGAGCTTCTCACATGTCGGACGACCGACCCATCTGTGTAGATGACCGCGTCACCGTCTAGCGAATTCTCGAAAATCAACGCTTGTACTTCAGCCTCAACAGCAGCCGGATTTTCTTGTCTGCATTTTCTGTCTAGTTGGATGCAAACTGAAAAGAATGTGCAGAAGTCTGTTGGCACTCGCACCCACTCCTCGCCAGGTTCTAAGTCCTCAAGTGAACACACCTGTTGAAGAATGTCTTCGGCTTGACCCATCCACGACCGTCCTCTTTTTAACCTGCTGCCCTTCACCTTCCTAATTTCACTATGCAGTGGATGTTGTGTGTTTGCGTTAATTCTGAGGTAGGCGCGTGCCCTGCAACCTTGTATTCTCTCTTCAATGGTTGGAAAACCAAGAAGGTAGCGCATCGCCCTGCATGCTGTATCTCTTGTACATCCAAGAATAATGCGCATAGCTTCATTCTGTATCATCCTTTCTATCTGCTTATGGCTGAGAGTCAGGATTGCCATTGCATACTCCAAAACAGACATGACCAACCCCTCGTACAGAAGACATAGATGGCACTGCTCACAGTTTGCTGCCGCCATCACCCGCATCGCTGCCAAACCCCGCTTGGCCTTTGTTATCACCTGGTTTATGTGCACATTATAAGCAAGGCTTCGATCAAACCGTATCCCCAGGTAATTCATTGCCTGCGTTCTTTCCACCGTCTCTGAACACAACATTACAGTTGGTGTTGGAGTGTTGACAATATGATTATTCAACGAGAACCAAGTCACTGTTGCCTTTGTTGGGTTGACCATTGCCCCAGCTTCATCACACCAAGTACTTATGTTATTGAGTTCGGTTTGTAGTTCCACAGCAACCTCCTCTCTATCCTTCCCCTGAGATACACTAAAACATCATCAGCATATGACAATGTCCTGCCAGGTCCAGTGATCTGCTCACTGGTGATTCTCACTGTGTAGGCGTTGAACAGTACCGGAGATAATGGTGATCCCTGTGGTAGGCCAGGACATATTGTTGTTGGTTCCGAAGTCCAACTGCCACATCTAAAAACTACTTTCCGTTGGAAGAGGGCTGCAGCGATCCAACTAAGGAGGTCCAAAACTATGGAGGAACAACGTGTTTTCTTCGTGCGGTCAGCAGTCAACATACCGAAGCGGCGTGGTAGCCGCGCAGGGAAAAAGAAGCAAGGTAAGCGTGGGGGTTTGAGGCGTTTTAGACTCAAGTGTCACCGACTAGGACTCAGGAATATCTGTATTCTATATTGGAACTGTGCCAGTGTAAAACAACGGGGCTCTATTTTAGAAACCCTAGTTTACAGAAACGACATTGTAGCACTCCAGGAGACGAGACTGGGCGGTCAGCTACTCCAAATTGCCGGCTTCAAATGTTTCTACAACAGACGACATCTGGGAATGGCGATTCTCGTTCGCGACAGCATGGTGGTGTCAGAGCTAGACATGTCCAGTTGGGACAGTGACGATATACAAATACAGGCGTTGAGAGTTCATTCCAGTATACCATTCGTGGTGGTTAATGTTTATGCCCGCAATGCCAGTGTGGACGCCCAAAAGTGGCAGTGCTTAAGTGGCATATTAGGCCATGAGAGAAATGTTATTTTCTGTGGTGTCTTCAACGCTAAAGGCAGATCATGGGGAAACACTTCCTCCAATACACAGGGGGAGGAGCTCGAGACTGCACTGGAAACCATCGACCTGGTTTGTATCAACAGTGGCTGTGTCACCAGGACAGCAAGCCGTCCGGGCGATGAGGAAGTGCTATTGATCTGACGCTAGTTTCACCTTCACTCACTACAGTGTGTAGATGGGGTGTCCTAGGACACCATGGCAGCAACCACCACCCGTGTAGCATACTGGTGGAGAAAGGCAGAACCAGGCAGCACAAGCTAAAGGTAAAGACGTTCCAGTATGACAGTACAGGGCAAGATGTGGTGAGTAAAATAAGACGTGACAAGCGCAGAACGTTTCAGGGCAGGAAAAAAAGCTGGGAGCAGCCACCGTGGTGGAGTTTCGGGGTGGAGAAGGCTTGGGTGGATAAGCGTAGTGCTGTAAGGAGATGGCAAAATGCCAAGAAGAACAGAGCTGAAGAGGTTCCAAAACACGTTGTAGCAGCGTGTGTGGTGTTTTCAGTCTGTGTTTACGTTTTTTTTCAACATGGCGGAACAACTGCGTGGTGTTCAGCATCAAAAACCACATTACAAGAGCTGGACAAAGTGCAAAATCAAGCTCTTAGAGTCATCACAGGAGGGATGAGGTCAACCCCTATAATAGCAATGGAGAAAATGGGGAGGACACAAGCTCTAAGAGAACGCAGGGATCCACAAAACACTAATACAAGCAGAAAAGTTCCTCAGCTTGCCAGGCCACTCTATGAAGAACCGATTTGAAAACTTATTTATGGGGCGGTTGAAAAGAAGTAGTTTCATCCACCAGGCCAAACGACTCTGCAGAGAAACCATCGATCTTCCCACAGGGGGGCTGAGTGGTCTCGAGGAATGGTGTCCGCCTCGAGTGCTGGAGGTCCCGGGTTCAGGCCCCGGTGAGGACCGGGATTTATTTAAAAAATCCACCTGGACTTCCAGTAATAAAATTCCCCCTGGTCTCTGAGTAGTGAGATCGGAGGCCCGTGTGTATTGTTGCGCACATAAAAAATCCCTTGGCAATTGGAAATCGAAAAATAGTAGCCTAACGGCGCTGCCCGGGCAAAATTTCGAGTTAAAAATCTACCCAAAATATTTCATGATCCTCGCCGATTCAACGGAGTGCATTGAGCTGAGTTTCTCCAGACTCAGGTTTGAGTTAGGAGGAAATCGGAGCACTTATGGGTTAAACCGTGTGCCGTGATGTTGATCCAACGACTAAACTAAACAGTTGGTATCCCCCTGACAACTATTCCAGAGCGAACCCCGTGGAAAGTTGAACATAGACCATCGCTACAAATCCAGACAAAAGTGAGAGGAATATTTGACAAGGAAGAACAGAACAGTTGACAGCGCAGAACAGCCACTCTCAGCTTCCCTGAGGACGAATACCCACAGGATCTCTGGATCTGAGTCTACGCAGATGAAAGAAAGAAATGTTTGCATATCCTTTACAGGACATCACTGACAACATCAGCATCTTTCAGCTGATTGTTGATTTCTTGGCAAGATTACGCTCAGTAGTTTGCCATTGCTTTCTAAGCGGCCGGCTCACATACCCCGTAAGTTACCGATGCGATTCGAACCACTGCTGTTTCTCACCGTCGTCACGTTACCTACGAGAGTATACGAGATTACGGAGAAAAGTCGCTAACCACTAGGCCAGGAAGCTGGCCTACACAGATGGGTCTGCACAAAATGCTGTTTGAAATGGAGGAGCGGGAGTGTACATAGAATACCCAAATAATACTAGCGACACGGCCAGAGTTCCAACAGGAAAGTACTGCCATAACCATGATGCTGAAATTGAGGCAATCAAGATAGCCACAGAGAAATTACAAAATACCAGCCATGGTACACAACCTGTGGTGATACTGACAGATGCAAAATCCGTAATAGAGGCGCTCCTGTCTGGGAAATTGCCAGTTCTAAGGACACTACTTTCTGAACTTAGCAGTCAGCATAAGGTCACCATACAGTGGAACATCCCATTGTGGAGTCCCCGGAAACGACAGAGCTGATCGATTTGCTAAGGAAGGAGCAAAAGAAGAACAACCTGATGTGCCCATTACATACCACCAAAAGAAAAGAATGATCAAATCAGTCAGAAGAGTAGTGTATTAGGGCGTCCAGACACATATTATGCAACCAGAATCTGGCGGCTGATAGGGTTTATGAAGGAAATATGGGGGTATTTTTTTGGGAAAATTGTCGACTCGGTAAATTTTTTGGCGGCGTGTGGGAACGGTTTTTTGACGGGTGTCTGTGAAAGTAATTAAGGTAAAAGTATTCGGTGGGAATAGAAACCGAGGATGTGAGTACGGATGAAGGGGTAGTACTGGAAATAGAAAGAGAGGGTGTGAGTACGGATGAGGGAGGGGTGTAAGTTATTTTGGTTACGTATATGAATGTGTTAGTATGCGTGGTGTAGTGATGTATAAACAAGGGTGTGATGGGTCGTGGTTTCTACTCATGGGTTGGATATATGGTGGTTACGTATATGAATGTGTCTGTTCGTGGTGAGTAATGTATAAACAAGGGTGTGATGGGTCGTGGTTATACTTGACGAAGTAAGAGGTGTAGCTGGTTACTGAACAAAGAGGTGTAGTTGGTTACTGAACAAAAAGAGGGTTGTAGGAGTCTGACACAGTAAAACAGGGTATTAGGGGTCGATATAGCGATGTTTATAATAAGAGGATATAATTTGAAAAAAGAGTCTGGGCTTAGTAATATAGTGAGGGGGATCGTAGAGTGGTTGATGTCCGGTGTAAATGGTGATGTCGATCGGGCCCGCAGATCACCCGGTGTCAATACGGTTCCAGGTGCTTGAACTGTTCCTCTAGGCGATATATCAGCGTCTACACGAGTCTCCTTGTCTATAACAAATACATAAACACAAACACAACGACAACCATACAAGTATACACCAGACATCAACCATACAATCAGGGCCATTTTAGATTCAGACACACAAGTATAATGAATCTAAAATACAACCGCGCACACAATGAAACAGACACGAGTGCAGCCATACACAGAATCAAATAGACAGACACACAACCTCGCACACACATTCAAATACAACCAAGACCAACGAGTCACTAAACATGCCAGCTATTATAGATCAACCACTCGGGTTCATACCAACTTTTAATGAGAAAAACACCCAAACGTATATGGCCATTACTAACAGCACCCGCTGTTTCCCGAGTAGTATGGCGCCAGTGAACATCTGGAAACCTAATCAGTCTTCTTCATGTCGTGTGAAGTCGAGATTCTACCAACAGATAGTTGGCTACAGGACTATGATAATGAGAATACCAGGCAGAGACTCATACAGACAGAGAGAGTACGGGTGGTAGCAGTACAACCGTGGTGTGAATGTGAGGCGTCTGCGGTAAACACGCGATGGTACTAATAACCCCTTGCTATCAATGTTTGCAGCATGGTTTTATAGGTTGTTTCAAGTGGCTTTTGTTTCCCTTCTTTTTCGAGAGACAGCAACAGTGACATATATATATATATATATATATATATATATATATATATATATATATATATATATATATATATATATATATATATAAAGAGAGAGAGAGAGAGAGAGAGAGAGAGAGAGAGAGAGAGAGAGAGAGAGAGAGAGAGAGAGAGAGAGAGAGAGAGAGAGAGAGAGAGAGAGAAAAACTATACAATCGAACAAAAACATAATAAAATAGAGAAACAAATAATAACATTTTCAAATAGCTTTTATTGGTATACAACATTTAAAAATGGCTTCGTTTACGATCCAAAGCGAGCAGAGGGACTTGATTATTGTAGAAAGATGTCTGGTCTTTCATAGGCTTGTCTTGACTGTCGGTAGATTGATATAGATGGAGTGTCATTGTTCCTGTGTCTTGAGAAACTGTCACCGCTTTCAAACTGTTGTCTAGTTGTCTGGGCATCTCAACAGGTCTTGACATGAATAACGACTTGGGTGTAGACATCTTGATCGTTGTAGAAACAAAAAGACGAGTGGTCGTCTCAGTTTGTAACGACGAATTTATCTAGTTTTAAACAGTTCTGGACTTGTCTTTTTTAACCACGGAGTAACCAATCGAAACACGAGACGGTCGTTCACGTGTTGTCTGTGTCCAAATGGTTGCAGGATACGTGACAGGCTCGAGCCACGAAATTTCATCAATAAGAAATACAACGCATACAGACCACAAGTACTGTTATTAATGTCTTGTAGCATACGGGTATTGTACACGGGTGATCTGTCCGAGTTTCGTTGTATAAAATGGATAATGTCGGCGTGTAATGGTGGCAAACCAAACGAATCGAAATATTCAAACTGACCTAGACCATTAAAATATAGGGCGATCCAATGTGAACCAGAGTAAGCACTGGTGTCAGTATTGACGATCAAAGCAGCTGGCTGTGTTCTATCAATGTGTCTAGGCAAATGATCTCTAGCGCATACGTTGACTAGTGGAAGGCGACGAACAAACAGATCAGACATGAGTAATTGTCTTAGTTGTTGGGTATCCATTATGCTATGTAATCTGTTAGCACTTGTCTCGTCTTGGAAACTTCTAGGACCGAGTCGACTTCGGCGTATACGATGACTTGTAGAGGTACAGTCGTTATAACGTCAAACTTTAGTTCTACTGACAATGGGCCAGATTTCGCCATTTCAAACTGTTCTCCATCTAATATACTGGGAGTCAGATCAAAACTATAGAGACAATTCCCTTGACTATAACTTTCATAATTTATACCATTCCCGACATCCTTACCGGTCAGACCAAGGGCCAAGTTGGTACTATGGAAAGCTCGCATGTACTGACCTGTGGTATAATTCATGGTTAAGGGTTTGCCTGTAACACTACGCCCATCTACCATCAGACTCAAATAGTTTAACTGATAATGATTGAATATGAAGGGGTTCGTATTCAGCTCGCCATTGAAGCAGGAAGCATTCACTAATCCGATCACCACCCGGGTCGGTGTCTGGCTGAGGAAAAGGTTATCTTGTGTGTGGGAAAACATACCTTTAGGGATAGAAAAGGTCTTTACCGCGACCCTTTTAAAAGGATACTTGGCATTGGATCTCAATAAGGCTTTTTCATGGGCCAGAGAGATAGCTGGATTTAACTTAGCTTTCCTCACCAAGAGGGCGGCGTAAGTAATGACACTTTTGTACCCACCACTTACATCCGTGGCAATCAAATTAAAGACGGATTTTGATGGGGTTAGTTTGATTTTAATATCGACACCATTCAACATGTACCGGTCCTGATTGAAAATGTCGGAATGTAGGCGCCCCATCATATCCAGAGGCACACTATAGCTGGCTAAAGATCTTCTTTTGGCTAGACCTGTATTGGTAACACCCTTTGTGTCTGCCATGTGCAAAGGAGTATCTTGATAGTATAGAGCTGACGTCAGATGACTCTTTTTGGCCTCTTCACCGTAATTCAGAAGAGCTTCCAAGTAGGCCCGGTACGGATACGAATTTTCACTCGGTGAAATAAGAGTGTCGTTCAGGGACACGTCTACTTGAGAAAACAAACTATGCAAATAATAATTTATCGGACCAACTTCGGCTGTGTTTGGTAGGTCGTCGCCATTGGGCAGTGTAACTTTGGCTCTCACGTGCAGAAAAATATTAAACAAATCAATGTAATCTTCACCGACACCAGAAATGGTGAATTCGATGGGTGCCCCATAAGCTAAAGTGGCCAATGGATGAATCTCCACAAACTGTCCCTCTTCTACGGCTGTCTGGGTGGGAGGTACACTAAACATATCCAGACCAGAATGCAGACACTCACATGACTTGGGATGAATTAACGCCATTATGAGAAAATATCCGAATGTCCCGCTTGGTGGTGATGTGTCTTATGAGTCGACGACTTTCTGACTGTTGGTTTTATTCTTTTACTGGGCTGACCTGGCGGGGCGGCTCGTTTTCGTTTCCTAACCCCACTACCTGATTGGCTGATGTGTTGAGCAGCGCCATGGAGTAGTCATTGACCAGCATCTCTGGCGTGTTCTTTGAAGGACTCACCAACATTTCTACCAGCTAAGGCATCTTGAGCCACTTGCAAACCCGTCCCCAGTCCTTCTCTCAATAGGGCTTTGCCACCAGTCTTCAACCAAGGAAGAATTGTGCGACCAAAACAACTAAAGAAACTACCAATTCCATGACCTCGCTGACTTCGACCACCTACAAAAACAGGGAGACCACTTCCAGCTTGATTGCAGAAATACTCCTCGTATAGTTTGGGGTTGCGTTGGATTGACACGTGCCTAACCATGGTTAGCCTAGATCAAACCGTTTGGTTGTTCGAAAATGTAACGTTACTACTGAAGTTCCACCTGTAAATGGGATAGGTTTCCCCTGCTCGTCGGTTATAAGAAGTTCAATCGTGTCAAATGAAAATCGACTGAGGGGTACGTAATGTGGCTTGTCATACATCCTAAATACCGAGGTGGTAGATCTGTCTAGAACAGGTAGTGTCCTCAGTAATGGTACCATCACATCACCAACCACCCGCGAGGTGACAATATCGGAATAGACGAAGAAATTTTTTGTGCCCTGGTCTAAATCCACTTCACCCACACCAGACAGACTGGGTTCAGTCTCGGTGACATGTGTCGAGGGAAACTGTAATATTTCTGCCAACTTGTCACTAAGTCTAACTTCAGCCCCCTGTTCATGTAACTGGAAACGAGCCTTATTCGAAATATCGTTATAAGAGAACATCATTCGGTTATGTTCTTGTAAGGCATCATCGAGACGCAGCCATTGCAGTTCATTGATATATCTCTCAGCTTCGAAAAGGAATCTATTCAATTCTCCAATGAATTTTTCTGTTGATTTGTACAGACCAGGCGTCAGCGTAATCGTCATCGGTGGTTCATCTAGGTCTGGAGGTGGAAAGTACTTTATCCACACCTCATCTTTCAAAATATTAAAATAGGTTTTGGGAAACTGAATATCAACCAAACCAACTTCGTACTGGGAGGTGAGCTCAATAGTTTGTGGTAGTTTGACAAAGAAATGTCCGGCGTTATTTTGGGGGTATATTTGTAATGACGCATTACTCGTCAGCGTCACGTAGAAACTCATATTAGTCTATTCGAGGTCTGAGTGCTTCCTGATTCGAAAATGTAAAGTTAGTACTGAAGTCCCATCGTTGAATGAGAGTGTTTTACCCGTATCGTCAGTTAAAAGTATTTCCACCGTGTCGAAGGAGAATCGACTTAATGGTACATAATGTGGCTTATCATAAAGACGAAACACTGAAGGTGACAGTCGGTCCAATATAGGAACAGTCCTTAGTAAAGGAACCATGACGTCTCCAACTGGTCTCGCGGCTACGAGATCGGAATAGACATAGATATTTTTAACTTCGTTATCCATCTCTAATTCTACATCACCGTATAATAAGACATTATCGTCTGATAGAGTCGAGCTGGGAAAACCCAACATATTTTTCAATCTGTCACTAATTTTTGCCTGGGCGCCTTTTTCAAATATTTTCATCCCGACCCTTTTCCAAGGTGCACCTAGAAAGAATTTGATGGTTAGTTTCTCGTCTAGTTGGGTTTCTACACACAACTTATTCAATTCCTCGATGAAAGTTTCAGGGCTGCTGAACGGACCCGGTGGAAATTCAAGGGTTATAGGTTCCATACCACTACCTTTAGGTGGAAAGTATTGGAACCAAATTTCCCCAGGCAAACCATTAAAATACGAATTGGGGAACTGAATCTCGACCAGGCCCACTTCGTATTGGGTCGTTACATCAATGGTCTGAGGCAACTTGACAAAAAAGTGACCGGGTTGGTTGTTGGGAAATACCTTTGGTCCAGAATTACTCGGTAAAGTTACGTAGAAACTCATCGTTTTTCTAATTTAGGATTAGGTAGCATATAGCGCAAACAACTACTCATTAGAGCTACCCACAACTTGCCGTCTGGTGCGTCTGCGCTGCCTTGAGTCAGATTGAACAAAGACACGGCAATTACGGCATATATAACCACCATTTGACACAGAAATACAATCTCTGGCCTCGGTACACGTTGTCCAAAGAATGACCAGATCGATGTTCTTTCCCCCTCTGTCGGTTGTGGGCGCACCCCCATAGTTTCCACCCTGTCTTCAGTCACACCACTAGTCTCCATAACTAGCTAGTTGTGTGTCAGCTATCCAACTATTGAATGAATTGGGATAACCAAACCACTTCACTAAATACTCTTTCCCACCACCTCGCCTGGGTCTTTCTTGTAAGATTGTTTCGATACGATACACTTGTTTGTCTCCAACTAGTTGTATTTCTTCTCTGTAGAACGAGCCCTGTAGTTCCTGTCCCGAATCGTCTTTTACCACATAGGTCACTGGACTGGTCTGGTTTATGCGACTGACGGTAAACAATTCTTCTGTCCACGAGGGCATATACCCTTTTTTAAAAGGTTGTTTGGGTTCAGCCAGTCTGACTCGATCCCCAGGTGTAAAATACACTTTTTTCGATACGTATGTCGGCTTATACAAGTTATCCCACACATCTTCTTGCTTACTATAGTTGACTTGTACAGGGGCCATGCGAATACTTCTGTGATACGAACCATTGTAGTTCTGGATCAATTTATCTATCATGTCGACGTAGCGCATTGTATTGGTCTTGGTGAAATAACGCCACATTTTTTCTTTCAGGGTTCGATTGAATCTTTCCACTATCGCTGCCTTCACATCTTCATTCTCGGTGGTAAAGAAGTGCACACCTCGATCTTTCAGAAATTTTAAGAAGGTCCGATTAACGAATTCCGAACCTTTATCGCTCTGAAAATTTATCGGTTGGCTATCACCAAAGATTTTACTCATAGCCACCACCAGCGCTTTTCCCGTTTTCTTCTGGATCGGGATAGCCCAAGCATATTTACTAAACACGTCGATACAAGTCACTTGGTACGACATCCCATCCTTGTATCGTTGTAATAGTCTCATATCTATCAAGTCGGCTTGAAATGGTTGATTTATACCACCGGTTATGGTCTGGCGTCTCTGAAATCGGCGACGGATCGGTTTATGTAACGTATAGGTATCCTGATGACGTAACCATTTATCTATTTTCTTCAGGTTAGTATTTCTTTTTAAGGCGGCTGCTCCACCATAGGCTTCGGGTTTCTTAGGGTCATAGTAATACTTTCTTAATTGGGCGGCCATTTTTGCCACTTGGGGGTAGGTATCCTAGTCTTCTTCTTGCTTCGCCTGAGTTTGTAATGTGGTGTGGTCTCGACTGTTTTGGGTTCGACTACTTGAGCCTGTTGAATAGGTGTTGGTTGAAGAGGTGTCTCGGCTACTGGTGTCGGTACACTGGTGACTTCAGGTTTTTGTTCCTTGATATCTAGTAGTCCTAGAGGCTTGTGTTGTACTGTTCGAGTCGATTCAGATACCTCTGTAGTGTTTGCTGTTAGGCTCTGGCCTTGTCACGCGGTGGTAGATCTTCTGTTTCCAGGACTTGTTGCATCTGACGATCCAAATCCTGTAGACTATCATTTAGTGTGTCGGGTGGTACATAGGGTTTTTCTAGCAATCGGGGATCGATCAAGATCATCTTCTTGGCCATTACAATCCCACCACGCTTTTCAACACATTTAGTATGGGGCCTAGTAAGGCGCCTATGAAACCACCTTGTTGTAGAATCTCTTTCCTTTTCTTGAGCGATAATTTCTTATGAGTGAGTGCTCTCAGACTGTCTTTGTGTCGTTGCAGACGCTTCTTCTCAGCTGGTGTCAGGGGAACATTACCTTTTAAAACGTTGTGACAGCACTCGCAAATTGATTGGACGAGATCCGGGGAAGCTGATTTCATTACTGCCTTCACAGTGGCTGGGTTGGTCTGACCCAAGAAACGTAACATACCCTCGTTACGTTTAAGTCGGTTAGACATGTTATTTGGGGACGTAGACGACTTGCTGCTGGTCGGGAAATATATGACTTCGTAAGCGAAGCTGATCCGGTGTTTCCTGTCGCAGGTCAAATAACAAATACCCGTGTGGAGCCGATGTCGCGTCTTTAAAACTCTCTTGGACATATGACACTCGGCCTGGATACATCTGTTTGGCCAGATTGGTAATCTGAGACCCGTCTCGAGGACTCTTAAACACCACTAGGTAGTGCGAATTCAGACTGATAGTTCTTTGTTCTTTATTCTTACCAAATAGGTTCTCTACTATATACATAACACTGAGGTTGCGATGATGACTGCCTTTAGTAAATAATTTAGTCACTCTGTCATCTGTCTCAGACATTAGATCATCTATGACTACTAACCGACGTCTATCCCCTGTCCATTTTTCCACATCTGGCAGACCTTCATTAAATTGAACACCCTTCATAGTTTCGTAGATGGGTTGCCATTCCCCATAGCACCATATAATTTCCTCTGGAAGGGGGTCTACCATGGCTGGTAGATGGGCCAAGAACCGTTGGACAAAGACGGTTTACCACTCCCTGTTGGGCCCGCATTCAAGGCCGTAAAAGGATGTTTCCACCTAGGATCCATGAGTATTAATAACCACCTATCTAGTCGCATTGG
Organism: Cepaea hortensis; assembly: GCA_963921405.1. NCBI lineage: Eukaryota > Metazoa > Mollusca > Gastropoda > Stylommatophora > Helicidae > Cepaea > Cepaea hortensis. Next base: position 45,127,383 of record OY992891.1, read on the forward strand.
TGTTTATAAACGCGTCGGATGATATTATTAGACCATTTGACCACCAACTGCACGCCAGTGGGTCTCTGGTAGCTATTGGTATAATAATGATGGAACCAATGGTCGAGTTGACACAAGTTCACACTGAGGTGGTGAGTATGGCGTTGACTATTATTAGTTCCTACAAGCCCACAAAGACCAATAACTCGAGGTTGTGTCGCTTAGTACGTCAGATAGCCAACCAACATGATGTGTTATTTACGAGACTAGAAGTCTGTATCAAGCCCGAACACGTTTTCCCGGTCTTTGTTTCAATCGCTGACGAAGTCTTTGCCGATAACGTCATCAATTACGGGAGAATAATGATGGTTTTTACACTTGGTATGCGTCTGGGTAAGCATCTGGTTAATAATTCTTACAATACAGACGGGAGTGTCCAGGACCTAGAGGAAAGCTTCGCTACATCTGTAGGCACGTATATGACTGATAAACTACATCGTTGGATACTGGGAGGTGGATGGCGTAATTTCTATACTTGGTTGCAACCATCAGTTGAATAAATACATAATACATTTCAGTATGTGTCTTTGTTTCATTGTCGGTCAGTGTTGATGTCTCTCGGAACAAGAAGTAAAACAAAAACCACTAAAGAAAATCAACAAAAATCTTGGTTTCAATATATCAAAGAATGTATTATTCACCAAAATATGTGTGTTATTCATGAAAATAGTTTAGTGATATAAGAAAACATCAATGACATACATGATTAGTGACAAAAATATAAAACAATGTAGTTGGGGGATGACCTAGACATCAAACTATCGGGAACTCGGGCATATGAAAGAGGTAAAAACATATGCCAGCTACTGTCTCTAGTGTATATTTGGTATCTGCACGTTGTTGGATGGCATAGGAATGAATGTCATGTTCGTGTACTGTTGTAAGGAAGGCATCAAAGTCGTATCTGTTATTTATTAGCGCTGGAAATTCTAAAACAGAAGAATTATTAAATGAGGCATGATAGAATCTAAGATCTTGTGTTCCTCTATCTCGTAACACTAAATGAAAGCTAAAGTTGATCTTAAAGCGACTAATTTGATCGTTGAAAATCTTATACAAAGTATCTGTCCAGTTGATAGGCTTTTGTATCTCCGGGCTAATAAAGAAGGTGTATGTCGATAAATACTTGTTAATCTTGTGATGTGTCCTGATAGCTTCTAAATTTTCTCTATATATTTGTTGAATATCCGATGGAAGGATGTGTAGTGTCTCTGGTTCTCCGGCTGCTAAGATGCTCACTTCGTCTTCTACCACTTGTTCAAGAATATTCTCGTCTGGTTGTATCTGACTGTTAGTTATATTGGTTTAAGTTGGTGGTGTCGTCGAGGTTGTTGGTGGTATCGTCTCTGATGGTGAAGAGGTAGTTGTCTCTGGTTCTGATGTATTCATACGTGGTTGATGACGTATTCGTTTGTGTTTTTGTAGATTGTCTTTTCTCTTGAAACGTTGTCCACAGATATGACATAAGTGTGGTTGATCTTTCGTATCGTGAATGGTCCGAATGTGGCGAGTGAGCTTATAGTTATCACGGAAGTCTTTGTCGCACACTGAACACGTGAAAGTAGATCTGGTGGCCATATCGATAAACTGGTCACAAGACACACTTTCGGTTGTTTTTTCTTTCTTTCTTACAACACCAAAAAGTTCTGATGTACACAATATATGATTCAATGTTTTATCAGAGGCCAACGACACGAATAAGGCTCAAACCTGTTTCACTGCTGTAGCTAGCCAAGTCACTACGTGAACAATATCTGGTTACTACATGAATAAGGCTCAAACCAAGTTTCACTGCTGTAGCTAGCCAAGTCAGTACGTGAACAATATCTGCTTACTACACGAACACTGCTCACACCAGCCTGATTTAAAAAATAACTCTGTAGCTACCCAAGTCAGCCCGTGAACTGGTACTGAGCTCACAAGAGACGCCTTCTATTTTATACACTGGTTCTGCACACGACATAGCTGACGTGGCAGTTAAACAAGCTATTCTCATACCTGCTTCCCTACACACCGATGACTCATACTTAATGACTTTTGCATATGGGGTTGATGACGTAGGGGCTTCTCGGACATCCGCGTTCTTTACCATAAGGGGGTATATGTTTGTGATATTCTTGTAGGGACACGATTTGTTTATGGGTGAGTGTATCTGTAGTGGTTGTGATACCAGTAGTAATAGTTGTCTTTGTATTTGTGTGTATCAAGTGTGTACATGTGTGTACTTGGGTGTCTTTGTGGTTGTAGGTGTGTATTTGTGTAATTGCTTATGGGTGTGTACTTGTGATGACAGTAGTAATGGTATGGGTGTGTCTTTGTGCTTGTCTGTCTTTATGTGTATGTCTGGTTGTCTTTGTATTTGTATGTGTGTTTGTGTGATCCTCTTTGTGGTTGTATGACCCTCTTTATATAATTTTTACACACCCCACAAAAATATAGTATAATAACAACGCACCAGCTAATATTCTTGTCGCTAATATTGGTAGTACTATTATCACTACTATTGATTCCTCTTCACTTTACCCACCACCATTGCACTATACGTACTTTCCCCTACAATTTCATTACTTGACTACTTGACCATTGCTTGACCACTGCTTGACCACGTCATCGATCACTTTAACCACTACCATAATCTTAGGCACATCGTCCTCTACAATTTAAGTGGTCACTCGACCACTTGACCACTACTAGACCACTACTTGACCACTACTTGACCACCAATTTACCACCCTTTAAGCATCACCATATCATTACAAACACTTTTCCCTAAAATTTATTCACTTGACCAGTTGACCACTGCTTGACCACTGCTTGACCACTAATTTACCACCCTTTAAGCATCACCATATCGTTACAATCACCTTTCCCTAATATTTCCCTAAAATTTTCCTCACTTAACCACCGCTTGACCACTACTTGACCACTACTTGACCACTAATTTACCACTAATTTAAACATTACCATATCACTACGACCAATTTTCCCTAAAATTTCCTCACTTGACCATTACTTGACCACTGCTTGACCACTAATTTACCACTCTTTAATCACCACCATATCATTACAATCACTTTTCCCTAAAATTTCCTTACTTGACTACTTGACCCTTACTTGACCATTGCTTGACCACTGGTTGACCAGTGTGTAATTGCGAACACCTCTTATTATATTTATGACCACCCCTATATCACTCCTACTTGATCACTAATACCCACCCCTTACCATCAAATGACACCCATTATAACTTTATAAGCTTTCCTTTGTAATGATGGTAGTGAATAAGCTACATACCACCCTTTACTTTCACTACTATCACACTGTTCAGATGATAGTAACCACCTCTTACTTCGTCGAGTATAACCACGACCCATCACACCCTTGTTTAAACATTACTCACCACGCATACTAATACATTCATATACGTAACCACCATATATACAACCCATGAGTAGAAACCACGACCCATCACACCCTTGTTTATACATCACTACACCACGCATACTAATACATTATGTCTACGCCACCACCATATATCCACCCCATGAGTAGAAACCACGACCCATCACACCCTTGTTTATACATCACTACACCACGCATACTAATACATTCATATACGTAACCAAAATAACTTACAACCCTCCCTCATCCGTACTCACACCCTCTCTTTCTATTTCCAGTACTACCCCTTCATCCGTACCCTTCATAAACCCTATCAGCCGCCATTACCCGCCAGATTCTGGTTGCATAATATGTGTCTGGACGCCCTAATACACTACTCAGAAGGCCACCAAACCCTACTCAAGACGACTACCATGTTATAGACAAACCAGAACAGGTCATTCTTCTGCGCCTCAGAACAGGATATAATAGACAACGCAGCCACTTCTTCTTCTTCTTCTTCTTCTTCTTCTTCTTCTTCTTCTTCTTCTTCTTCTTCTTCTTCTTCTTCTTCTTCTTCTTCTTCTTCTTCTTCTTCTTCTTCTTCTTCTTCTTCTTCTTCTTCTTCTTCTTCTTCTTCTTCTTCTTCTTCTTCTTCTTCTTCTTCTTCTTCTTCTTCTTCTTCTTCTTCTTCTTCTTCTTCTTCTTCTTCTTCTTCTTCTTCTTCTTCTTCTTCTTCTTCTTCTTCTTCTTCTTCTTCTTCTTCTTCTTCTTCTTCTTCAGCGTTCCGAACCATTGAGGTTCTTTTCTGCAGATACAATCCGTCTCCATTCGTCTCTCTGATTGACCTTCTCTTGCCAGTCGCTGATTCCAAGTGCTTGTAGGTCTGTATATATATTATCTCTCCACCGTCTTCTTGGTATTACGCAGCCACATGTATACAAAATTCAAGATTGGTGACTCAGCCATGTGCACTTATGGACTGAATGGTTCGATGTGCAATGAGGATGATCTGTCGACTAACTAACCAACCAACTAATTAATTGAAGAAAGCAGCATAGAACAGACATCATTGGCGGGAAACGATTCAGCTCAGGTTGAACGACATGCTGATAATGATGCGTATAACTCGCCTTGTCCAGGTAATGTCAGATTTGATTAGGTGTAATGTGGCCTATGCTGGTTCTGAATGTCACGATATGGATAGTCTACGAAGTGTCAGGCCTATGTTGAACCCATTCTGAACCGGCAGGTTGCTAGACTCAGGAAACCAACTATATTGCTGCTTGGTTTCAGTACGTGAACTATTCTTGAGATATAAAACACACAGCAACTAATTAAACAGAGGACTGACAGCTAGGAGTTCTAACCATAAGAATGTCCTAAAAGATGACGTTTCCTACAATCAAAACCCTTCTGCCCACGATATAGTGTCCTATTGTAAAGTTTCCTTGTGTGTATATAGTATTATATATTTCTAGTCAAATGGGAGTTTTACGTTATCACGTTTATGGTTTTCCGGGTCTAAAAAAACGTTGACCAAATTTGTTTCCATACAAATTAATACAAACGGCCCATAAATTTACAATATCATAAAATGAAATTGCCAGGTTTAACGGCGTCGGCAGCCCGATCGTAAAATGGTTACTCTTCATTGTTTGTGTTTAACGTCGTGATAAATGGGGTTAATGTACGAGCATTACAAATTGTGGCTAAATGGAGTACCGATAATCCTAGGGGATAACGAGGTCGTTTCCAGAAACAATGTGTCCTCTCTGAAGAGATTAGACATGCCGCACACAACCCCAGGTAAGTTTTGTTATGACCATCCACATTCCGCACATTTTGCATTTCTATGCGTGCTCATCCCTCCGGTGCTTCGACCATTAGAAAGTATGTCTACTCACTGTTCCCACGAGGATTTGGTTGTCTCCTCTCTCGGCCAACTGGATCCGTACTGCATTAACGATATCGGCTTTATCCATGCTTCTTCTCGCTTGTAATGGTGCATTGTTTGACAGCTAGTCCATGCGTTCAATTCCCATTAAGCCGGGGTGTCCGGGTGCGTACATCCAGATGCGACGTCTCCGGAATGATGTCTATCCATTCATCACGGAGACGAACGTTTCAATTGCCTGTAACATGTTCATATAGTTTGATATGTTGATCGCCTGTTTCACGGAGACGAACGTTTCAATTGCCTGTAACATGTTCATATAGTTTGATATGTTGATCGCCTGTTTCACGGAGACGAACGTTTCAATTGCCTGTAACATGTTCATATAGTTTGATATGTTGATCGCCTGTTTCACGGAGACGAACGTTTCAATTGCCTGTAACATGTTCATATAGTTTGATATGTTGATCGCCTGTTTGGCTTCATGCCCACGCGTGTGCTCTGGCTCCAGCAGTATCTCCAAAGCCGGAAACTATCATCTCTGATTGTTTTCCTCTTTCGTCATCTCTTGTGCTGTGTATGTCTACACTGACCTTGACCCGCGCTTCACAGACCCTCTGTGTAGATGATTTTATCGGCCCGTAACTGCTGATCCGTCACCACCCGAAATCATGATGGGGAAGAATAAAACTATCTTTGTATTGTTTAAACATCCATTAAGTGCCAACTATGAATCCAATTACGTCACTTCGCCCTCTAAAAGATAAAGATAGGCTTACCTAACGCAGACATTGTAAATACAAAAGTGACTCTTGAAGCAAATGGCTATTTCACCTTCTTCCTTTTAAGATTTTGTAAAAGTTATATATGGTACATTATGTGTGCCATTTAAACTGAAAATGAATGTTTATAACGCAAATGCAGTTGTACTTAACGTCGCGCCCAGGATGTCCGACTTGTTCTTTGTAATACTGAGTAGAGAGCGGATTGTACTTTACTAGTGTGGAATAGACTGGGGCAGTACATTTTCTGATTCACTACAATTTCTGATTATTTGTTCTTTAACGCTGCAATTTATTTCATTATGTATCTCTGGTACATACACGTCAGCCTTGATGTTATGTATGGTTGTTGTTGACTCCAATGATGCAGAGTTGACAACTGTTGGTGTCCGGTGTCATTCATTTGCAGCTGTTCTGGGGACTCAAAACGTGAGTTAGTAATAATGGATATGGCTGAAGTATCTTTCGTCTGACGTCTGCAAATGTAGAGTACTAGAAGAGAGAGTCGACTGTTTCACAAAGAAGAGAAGAATGCGTGTAAAGGAATGGCGCGGATTACATGAACATGCCCCTAACATAGCACTCTTAATATCTCATTAACACTTCATATCTCTCTTAAATTGTTTTCATCACTAGACGTCTTTGATGTCACTGACTTTTGGCTGAGACTAGTTTATTAAAAAGAGTTATACATGTTGTTCCCATTACCAGTCTATTAAGGCAGTCTACTCTTGTGTTGTTTACAAGAATTTGTTTGACTGTTCTCATACCGAACGTTCTATGGCTTTGATCTTTTGTGGCTTCTGTTTAACTCAAATACACCCGTCTACAAATTTTTCATGAACTTGCTGTGACTAACATTCCACTTATTTGCTGATGGAGTAGGATGTTATAACTGTGTGGAATGCGCTTCCTGTTACAGAGAGGTCGTTGCTTTCATATACTCTACATTTCGGTGTCTTAATGACATTTATGCTAACAATAACACACTTGGTCATCGCATTGCAATATTACGACACGGTTAAAGGCTGGTGTCACCGTTCAGTGGCAACAGTTCCTATCCTCATCGTATGAACAGTTTGCGCCACAGGAATCTCAGAACTCAACTGAATATATTGCCTGCTGTCTAGCTTCAGGTGGATGTTTTCTCTTTCTCTAATCGGCACTTAACGTTAAGCGTAAACATGTGGGAAATCTAACGTTCGTTCTACATCAGATGTTTTACTTCGGCTGCGTCATATCCAATTTTATTTAGAAGACAATTGATACAGTCTATTCATCGTTTCTTTCCCTGGCATCGACGTATGTTCTTATTGTTTGTATTGATACATTTTATTCTCATAAATGGCCAAACCATTTTATTTGTCCCCCCCCCCTCTCTCTCTCTCTCTCTCTCTCTCTCTCTCTCTCACACACACACACACACACACACACACACACACACACACACACACACACACACACATCTTTGCATACTTTAAAGCCTATCATATTTCTTGTGTCGACCTTGCTCATACTGACTCTTCTGGAAACCTCAACAGTCTCAGTCAAGAAGTTCACTGGACAAGTGATGAGTTGGGTGTCTGGTGAGACGTTGATAGGGATTAAGTTTTTCATTGTTAGGACAGTGTTGGAATCACATCTTTGCATTTCAGACATTCACATGGACTGCTGAGGTCGCAAGACCAGCTAAAGTTCTCATACTGGCCTGACCATGAAGCAAATCTGGGAGGTGCCGCCTATCTTGATATTAGATCGACAGCATCAACAACGTCCCACATATCACCATACCTCTCTACAGACGTGACGTTCTAGTCCTGGTCTTTCACATCACGCTGGTTTCTGAACATGGAGAGGGGAAATACAGCCCTGTAACACAGTTCCCATGCAGATGAAACTTTGTAACCGAGTCGGGAGGCAATCTTCAGACCATTCTTCATTCACATAGATACGTGCCATTTTCATGGCTCAGATGCCTCACATATCAACGTACAGGACTTTAGAGTTAACACTTACATTTTTCCCAGAAGTTTCACACTGACCAACCAAGACATCCGTGCCAAAAATGAGTATATGTACCCTGGCAAATTCAGAAATAAACATCACAATAGGAGACTTCAATGCAAAAGTAGGAAATCAAGGTATAAATACACAGTAGGAAACTATGGTTTAGGAGAGAGAAATTAAAGAGGATGCAGACTCGTAGAGTGGGCAAAAGAACAGGAAATGATTGTAGGAAACACCTGGTTTAAGCAACACCCTGTAAGATTATGGACATGGAGGAGTCCTGATAGCAGGATCAGAAACCAGATTTACTACATTCTGATTAGCAGAAGATTTAGAAATGCACTAACGATAGCAAAAACAGTTCCCAGTGCTGATTGTTATAGTGTCCACAAACTACTTACAGTGACACTGAGGATAAAGTTGAAGAAAGTCAAGTATATAACAGGAAATACTAAATATGTTTTGTGTACATTGAGTAATGGCAAGGAAATACAAAACAAATTCAACATAGAAGTACAGAACAGATTTGATATATTGCCTGATCTAGAGATATTATTCCAGGATGTGAATGATCAATGGGAAATGTTGAAGAATTCAATCAGTTTGGCTGCAGAAACAACTATTCCAAAATTAAAGAAGGTGGGTCGTAAGAAATGGATGACAGAAGACATTTTACACCTAATGGTAACAAGAAGACTCAACAAAAATAATCCTGCCAAATATGAAGAAATTCACAGACAAGTCAGAATATTATTATTAAAGGAGGCAAAAGAAGCATGGCTTGAGGAAAAGTGCTTAGACATTTAAAAACAACACAACAGTCAAAATACCAAATTAGTGCACAAAAGAATTCAGGAACTTACTAATAAAAGAACAAGTACATCAACAGGCTGTCTAAAAACTAAAGATGGCAAAATCATAATAGAAAAAGATCAGATTCTACATGTATGGATAGATTATGTGAAAAACCTTTATAATGATAACAGAGAGGAACAATATGATATTAAACTTAATAATGAAGGGCCGCCAATTTTGAAGATGGAGGTTCGAAATGTTCTTAAGCATATGAAAGCTGGCAAGGCCCCCGGTGCAGATAACATCACAACAGAAATGATTAAAGCTTTAGAAGAATTTGGACTAGATCAAGTCACTAGACTGCTGAACACATTATATGATACTGGAGATATACCTTCTGAATTATGTAACACTGTATTTATTGCAATCCCAAAGAAATCAGGAACCTTGGAATGTGATCAACATAGAACAATTAGTATAATGAGTCACATCACAAAGATTTTGCTCCGAATTATCATGCAAAGAGTGAGGAAGAAAATACAACCTGAAATAGGGGAAGAACAATGTGGGTTTGTAGAAGGAAAGGGTACAGTAAATGCTGTGTATATGCTGCGAACAGTTATTGAACGTGCTGTAGAAGTAAACAAGGATATACATCTTTGCTTTATTGACTACACAAAGGCTTTTAATATAGTTAGACATGTCAACATTGTAGATATGCTTGCAGATATACAAATTGATGGGAAAGACATTAGACTTATAAAAAACATATATTGGAAACAACAAGCTGCCATAAGGATTGTTAATGAAGTGGGACAATATCAACCTATTAAGAGAGGTGTTAGGCAGGGATGTGTAATGTCTCCAGATCTTTTTCCCTATACAGTGAAAATATTTTCAGGAATGTAGAAGATATAAATGGAATCAGCATTGGAGGACGAAACATCAATAACATTAGATATGCAGATGATACAGTATTGATTGCAGACAATGCACAAGATCTACAACAATTAGTAGACGCAGTTGTACACAGTGAGCAGCTGGGGTTGGAATTAAATTGTAAGAAGACACAGATTATGGTCGTCACTAGGAAGAACAAAGTACCACAATGTAATATACAAGTAAATGGGAATATTCTTCAACAAGTGAATCAGTACAGTTATCTCGGAACAGTCATAACATCTGATGGGAGATTCCTTGAAGAGATTAGAACAAGAATCGCCAAGGCGAAAGTAGCTTTTAGCAAGATGAAAAACATTCTGGCCAATAAAAGATGTCAATTGAAACGAGAAAGAGTGTTGAGGGGATACATAGAGCCTGTTATTTTGTATGGATGTGAAACTTGGACAATGTGTAGTCAAGCTGAAAAACATCTGATGGCTGCAGAAATGTGGTTTCTGAGGAAAATGTAAAGAATACCATGGACAGACAGAAAAACTAATGACCAAGTACTACAGGAGACAAATGAAAATCGTAAACTGATTAGAGAAATTAGACGTAGACAGTCAAAATTATTTGGACATGTTATGAGAAGAAATGGATTGGAGAACTTAGTGACAACTGGCAAGATCGAAGGGAACAGACCAAGAGGAAGACCGAGAGGCAAATATCTGGATGGCTTAGCCACATGGCTTGGACGAGACAGGAACACTGAGCTGATCCACGACGCTGGTGATCGAGTGAAATGGCGAGTCATGACCGCCTACGCTTTCCGGCATGGCACATGATTGATTAATTGATTGTACCCTGGCTTCCCATTAGACACTCGGTCAGTGTCTATTGACAACGAAATATCTAAACCTCAGAGGAAACGTTACCTTAACTTAATCATGATTCCACTCAGTGTGAATTTGTTGTTCTGTAACACTGTCTGGTTATTTTCTTAAGGTACCTAACCACGGATGTTAAGTTCCAGTACCGGTCTTGTGCACGTGGCTGGTGTTTAAGAACCTGTACGAACCATTACAGAGGGGGCAGTGCCAGAAATACTATGTAACCTAAGTCATTGTTCTTTTCCAATAGGGTATTTTAATGATGTCCCTATTCATTACAGTACAAATCTAGGTGTTTGTTCCACTCGTCTTAGAATTATATTACTGATTTTACAAGGAATGCATAGGCGGACTGGGTCTTAAAATATTGGTTGCCAGGAGACAGACCTTCCAAAAGATCCTTTACATTTTAAATACAGTGTCTAGTCTAGTGTTTAAAGGGGCCCACTTCGTCAGGGTGCCACATGGCCCACTTGCCATCGGTCAAACTGACACCTTGGCCAGTCCGCGACGGCATTGAGTCTCTGAACATTAGATTGTATAGAACTATGACATACAACATGAAATGCATATGTAGACAACGCATGCTCGTTAGACAGTGGACGAAGAGTTTTTAAATTTCTTAACAAGAAGTTTCTCATAATGTCTTCTGCACTTCTTAAGCTTTTAATACCGGTGACGTCTTTCCTTACCAGCACAAGCGTGTCTCTTTAATGAGTTCAGCGACTGCCACTAGAAACCTTGATGACACCGGACGTCTGCTTAAGTGTTGAATCTTACACTTTTTAACATGGTTCTCCCATCAACTTTCCTCCGAGTCACTCGTTACTAGAGTACAGTTTCAGGATGTACTTGTAGATTTCGCCGTTGTCAACCCAGGTGCGTGATAAAGTTAATTAAGTCGTCGCCGTTGATTATGTTTTGGTTAATTTGTGTCAGTAGTTTATCGAATCCAATTAGTTAATCCGATACGATATACTGAACGGGTTAGAAACAGAGATGTTTTAACTGACCATATTGCTGCGATTGTTTTGTTTTATAAAATCTTGCGTGAGCTATCTTTGGACTCAAGCGTAGTCCGTACTCGTGCTACTGCTTCTAGTGCACTGGACATATTCTTGCGTGTGAATTAGCTTTCCTTACTACCAGTGTCCTTCGACATCAAGCGAAATCATTGCGACTTCTGCTGTACTTGCAATTTACATTCCTCAGTCAAGGATGAGAAGTCAACATTTTAGTCCAACTGACCGTTGTAGGGGTTGAACCCGCTACCTCGGCATCAACACACCGGATGTTTAAGAACGAGCGATCTCATGTATTCTGCCATGCTGACCTCCATTGATGGCATTCATAGCTAATAACAATCGGTCTCCCTGGCCAAGGTGTTAAAGACGGTGTTCGTAATCCCGTATATCAGCGTGGGGAAAACAGCTGCGCGAGATTCGGCAGCAGAACGCGCCTCTCTGGTAACTTACGGGCGTATGTGAGCCGGTCGTTCAGGAAGCAATGTCAGAATATTGAACGTAAAACTTGCCTAGTACATCAACAACAGCTGAAAAATGCTGGTGTTGACTGCAACGTCCTGTAAGTGATATGCAACATTTAAAACAAATTAACACTCGATACCAACAGTCATTTGGGAAGGTAAAAGAGCGATGCCTGCTAATGACCACAGCACCCATCGTGCGCCGATTATTAATAACACATAGGCATACCACCGATATGAAATATTGCACTTAAATGGGGTGTTGAATTTAAGTTTACGTCATATCATAACAGTTACTAATAACATATCTTCTGGTGGCTCACATATAAGATGGGAGTCATTCATCATCATCATGTGCCATGCCGATAAGAGTGGGTGGTCATGTTTCGCTATCTCGCACGATCACCAGAGTCGTGGATCAGCTCTGTATTCTTATCTCGACTATGCCACGTGGCTAAGCTATCTAGATATTTATTTTTCTGCCTTTCCCTTGTTCCTTTCCTCTCAATCTTGCCAGCTGTCACCAAGTTCTCCAATTTATTTCTTCTTATAATATGTCCAAAAATCGTGACTGTTTATGCCTTATTTCTCTAATACGTTTATGGTTCTAATTTGCTTCTTGTAGGACTTGCTCCATTAGTTACTGGCAATTCGCAGCTGAGTATATGGCTATAGACGCTGACAATAATTATCTTCTTCGGGTGCCTCGTTTGGAGAAAACATTGGAGATCATGGCTCTCCGGTGGTGTCTCTTATATATATATATATACCACCAAGAGGTGCGTTCCCTGTCAGCCTATTAGTCTGTTCATTCCCACGCACTCCAGCATGACCAGGATAGAAAATCCATACAGTTCTCACAATCTTTGACCTTTGGAGCGAGGCAAACCATTCCACGCGAAACATTCTTTTCTTCACCTTACTAAGCATACTCCGTGAGTCTGTAATAAATACAATGTGTGTTGCAGCCGTCTCCTCCAACTATCGGAAGGTATCTGGTACTGCTTCCACCTCCAATAACATACTGGAGATCTTAGTCTCAAGCATCGTCCATTAGCCTTTGCAATGCAACCCCCAGCCATTAAGTCTGTTGCTAAAAAAAAGGGGGGGGGGGGAGACACACCTGTGTAGATCACTATGTCACCTTGATGTGTGTTGCCCTGGATCAGTTGTTGCACATCAAACTCTGTGTTGCCTGTTTCGCATTCTCTGCACTCACGACCCATTGTTACTATTACCTTGTGCCAGTCTGACATGTCTTCCAGTACATGGAAGTTTGCTGAGATGAGTTAAGAACCGACATCACTGCACTCAGGACATTCCCATACGCGCTCCGTCCCATCGTTCAACGGCCAGCGAAAAGTCATAAACTAATCGTTCTCGTCGCTGTCTGATTAAAAGTTCTTCTGGCCTTCGCTCTCAGTTTTGAGATTCTTCCAGAACCCCCGCAATTTCATTCTTTCCACATATGGGTTCGCAATCTGTTCCTCCGCCTTCTCTAACTGGTCCCACAAGCGCACACCTACCTCCCCCTGTCCATAGGCAATCTACTACCAAGAGATGCATTCCCTGCTAGCCTATCAGTCTGTTCATTCCCCCGCACCCCTGCATGGCAAGGGCAAAATATCCATACAATTCTCACAGTCTGTGACTTCTGAAGCGACGATAGCCATTCCACACGAAACATTACTTTTCCACCTTACTAAGCATACTCTTTGAATCAGTAATGCATACAATGTATATTGCAGTAGCCTCTTCCAGTTAACAGAATGCCGCTGCTACCGCTTCCACCTCCATTCTCATACTGGAGGTCGTAGTCTCATATGCCAGACTCTCCATTTTAAAGACTCGTCCATTAGCCTTTGCAATAAAACCCGAACCACTACGTCTGTTTCTCACCACTGACCCATCGGTACAGATGACTATGTCATCTTGATGTGTGTTACTCTGGATCAGTTGTTGCACTTCAAATTCACTGCGGCCCGCTCTTTTTCACGATTGATGGTCTCTACATCACACACCTGACATATAGAAAGTTCTGCTTATGCCATCGACGACCTGCCTCGTCATAGTCTATGACCCTTGACCATATCCATTGCTGCATGCAGGGGGTGATCTCTGTCTGCAGCAACTCTCGGGTACCATTTGGCCAGAAGGACCCTATGCCTATCCGTCATTGTTGGAAACGCCAGGTTATGCCTCATGCATATAATTGGTGTGAGTAGTATGTCATGCGCAAATGGCACCTTAAATATGGTGCAGCACCATAATTTTTACTATATAAAAAGTCTACCACCGCAAGCGAAACGTCACAAAAACGGACCTCATTTTCAAGGGATGCAACCCATGAATAAATAATCGAACGTATTTTTGCACTGTTACTTCCCTTTTTTGAGAATTGTTTTTAAAATTTAATAACTACTGATAGTATTGATTGTAGTAAGCGAGACTGTCATCATACTATTGATGCTGTTAACGTACAGTGCTCTTCCTCCTTAGTCATATTTCTTTGTTCTTTTTTATCTGTATTGGGCATAACACTATCATCATTCCATTGGTGGTGTGTAAGGGATAGGGTTACTGTGCATTTCCTCGGGGTGGTCTAGGGGGCGGGCCGGCGTATGGGTGGAATCTCAGGGGTGGAGCGTGGGCTGTTGGCGTGTGGGGTGGGGCGAGGGGGTTCGAAACTCGAGCCATGAGAGGTTACATATGAAAAAAACTTATATGTAAAAATGTATATATGGCAGTTGTATGATCTATAGAGGGTCGTAGTGGTGTAAACACTATCATCACTCGGGTTGCAAAGGAAAACCTTAAACAGTAAAAATGGCCGATATTATTGATTGTAGCGGGTATAGCTTAGCAAAATTCTTTGGTAAGGGGTGGGTAGCGGTTATTAGTGCTCTGTAGAGTGTCACAGTGGCTTGTTTACTATCATCATACGAGTTACAAATGAAAACCTTAAAAACTAAAGATGGCTGATATTATTGATTTCAGTGGGTATAGCTTAGTGAAAGTCGTTGGTAAGGGGTGGGTAGCGGTTATTAGTGCTCTGTAGAGTGTCATAGTGGCCTACACACTATCATCATACGGGTTAGAAATGAAAACCTTAAAAAGTAAAGATGGCCGATATTATTGATTGCATCGGGTATAGCTTAGTGAAATTCAGTAGTAAGGGGTGAGTGAGTGGTGGTGTATGTTGATAAGTGCTTCCTAACACTATCATCATGCAGGTAAAAATGAAAACCTTAAAAAAGTAAATAAAATGGCCGGCATTATCGACTATAGCGGGTATGGCTTAGTTAAATTCGTTAGTAAGCGGTTGGTGAATGGAGGAAAGGCTAAATAAGTCTTCTAAACACTATCATCATACGGTTTCAGAGATTTAAATGAAAACCTTAAAAAGGTAACGATGGCTGGTATTATCGGATGTTACGAGTATGGGTTAATGAAATTCATTGGTAAGGGGCGGGTGAGTGAAGGAGTAGATAGATAGGTGCTTCTGATCATTGTTAAAGGGTGGTCGAGTAGCGGGGTGGTTAAATAAATACGTCAGGTCCTTGTTAAGAGCAGGAGGAGTTGCTAGATAAAGACTTTCGATCAATGGTAAAGAGTTAATGAGTAGAGGAAAGGCTAGATAGGTGCTTCTGAACAATGTTAAGGGGTGGTAGAGTGGCGAGGTGGCTAGATAAATACGTCCATTCCTTGATAAGAGCCGGAGGTTAAGTCTCATATTAAAGTCTAAGGCATGAACTCATTGTTGGCTGAGGTGAGGGTGACCTCCAAGGTGACTCATCACGGGCATTGTCGGTGGGTGTGAACGTACGTGAATGTGTTCAGACATGCCTTTTGGGAAAAACGGAGGATGACTCAGAGTGTACTGACCTGGGTAAACCTGCTTGAACATGTTTAGACGTGTTTACTATGTTGCATCAGCCACACAGTCTGTATAAAAAGGACCGCAAAGGCGAGCTTAAGACACTACGCTTGCGACAAGACCTTTCGAAAACACATCACCGAATAGACCACAGTGGTAAGTAGCACTGTGTGTATGCTATATTGTCTCATTACACGTCGTCAAGTCGGTTTAGTGCTGTCACTAGTGTATATCTCAGAAGCTACGCGAGGCAACTAACAAGAATATACCACAAGGTACAGCCGCCCGGTATAGGAATATTAATACAGATATTAATGACGGTCGTAATCATCATCAGCTTCACTTTTGCCGTCTGGTAACGTGGGGGAGAATTGACGCCTCGCAGCTCGATGGGTGGCGCTGAATAGTGCCATGCCGGGGGATTGTCTGTACTCTCAGGCATCATCTGCTGTAATCCGTTAGGGTAGCTGCTGTGATGCATTCCAATTGTGTACATATTAAACATGTTTTTCATTAAAGCATGCTTTCTCTGTTCACTAAAAAGTATTATGCTTTTGTCCATCTACAGATTCAAACCAAGAACACCAGTCCCTCATTGACACGTGGACCGCATCGATTCTGGAACGCACAAACGTATGTGTACATATCAGGTCTCCACTAAGTGTAGTGTAACATATATGCGTCTACGATTATGTCCTCTTTCTATGCAGTGTATGGAAACATGCTAAATTCAACCATTCAGTATAGATCATTATCCCGATCACTCTACAGAGCGAAAAATAATGTGCTGACACAGGAGAATCTATAATCATGCTCTGTTGTCACTTATGTATTAAATGAATGTGTATCACTAATGTACACGATCTCAAAATACTAATTCTCTTCAAAATGTGTCAAAGCTATATAAAAGTCAATTATGTGGTGTCAAATTCAATATGTGAAATTTTTACTGTCCCTTGTTATATCATCATTATCCTTTCTCCAGACTGAAAATTTGCAGACACAGAAAAATATCGAGACTATTGAGTGGCTTACAAGAAGTGATATCTCGAGGCAATTGCTTACAAGAAGTGAAATCTCGAGGCTATTGCTTACAAAAAGTGAAAGCTCGAAGGTATTGAGCTGTGTATAAGAAAGGAATGCAACGAACGGTCTAGCACAAAATATTGGTATGTATGCTTTCATCATTTCTCACTAACTATTGGTCATCACTAAATATTTTCACCCCAAAGTGGTGGGCGCCATTAAATGTAGAAAGCAATTCTCACCAGTATAGTACAACTCTGTGTCATGCAATATAAAATAGCCCAAAGAACAGAATTACGAACCAGGACGTTGCTAACCATCACCACAAAAATATAGTCACGGAGAAGACCCTCTGTAAGGATAAAGAGAAAATGAAATAATTTACTATGTGTGACATCATACGCCTTAAATCCTTTTTTCTTTTGATATATCCTAACAATGTATGTGATATAAAATATTTTTTCTGTAGATATGCTATAATCATGACTGTCACATGTTTTGAAGTACAAAATGTAAAAATGTCGGACTATAATGATGTTGTTTTTACTTTACAGTTGTTTGACGGTCAGTACTTACAACGATTGTGAAAGTTTGGAACTAGTGGAAGACTACACAATTTTATAGTGGTCACTATATCTTATCCATTAGAGCTACACACGCGAGACATTATATAATACCCGAAGCTACAAGCGTGTTGGAAATATTACTGAGCTATCACCAAGCCACTATCTAAAACCAGAAGCTACTTATTGTCTTTTTCACCACTACATTTTTCTATAATTATGGCCACTAGGCAGAAAAATATCTATCTCTGCTCTATCTGTGATGAAGTATTTACAGAAAACCGCAGTCTTACACGTCACATTAACAGAATACACAAAAACCAAACTCACACATGCCACATTTGCGGTAATCTGTACAAAAGGAAAGACATCCTACAACGAGACATAAAAAGTGATCACCAGACATCAACACCAACACCTGTTACCACTACAGCATCAAACGTAAACACTACACCATCAAATACTACACCCGCATCAAGAAAAATGAAAGTAACAGCAAACACACATACATCTAAAAACAGAAAATTGATCAAGTGGAAGCAGAGGACGCCGACGTAGACATAGATGAGGAAGTAGATATAGATGAGGTGTTAAAGACCGTAGACAAAATCCCCGACCCTGAAGTCCAGCAGAAATATAGAGACATCTGGCTCTATCTTAGGACATATCAGAACATCCATAAATATGTATCGACCTACAATTTATTTCATCGACCAGACTCAACACAACCAATTGACTGGACCGAGACATTAAAACTAATATTTGCTCGTCAGAAATGCAGGTTTAAGTTAACTTATTCCCATCATATGATTTTACGACGTACAGAGACAAAAGAACTTTTGATTTTTCCATTCATCCTCTAACAATGCATGCTCGACGTTCCCCACTTAGTTAACAACGCAAACGACTTTGACAAGTTTATAACTATAGCTCAGGACAGTGACATGTTTAACTATGCCCTACATAACAGACCCGACACTAAGTACATGATAGAGACAATCCATGCAACTAGTTTCTATATATACCACATAGCTGAACACACGCTAGGTTGATTGCTGTGTATAATATGCTCTATTACAAATTTAAAGTGGTCATATGTGTGATATCCTTGTGTGTGGTACAGTGAATTGTCTATATCATTGAAAATAAAAGACTCAATGTTTGTGTGTCACTGTCTG
This sequence comes from Cepaea hortensis, assembly GCA_963921405.1. Classification (NCBI taxonomy): domain Eukaryota; kingdom Metazoa; phylum Mollusca; class Gastropoda; order Stylommatophora; family Helicidae; genus Cepaea; species Cepaea hortensis. The sequence continues at coordinate 45,146,186 of OY992891.1, forward strand.
TCACAGTTTTCACCGATCATTAAAATGCTATTTGTATTAACAATAAAAATTATTGAATGTTGTGCACATGATAATACTGATTTTAATGGAAAAATAAAAGTTATGAAAACGAAAATTTCTTGTTTGTTGGTATTTTCAGTGGTAGGCTTGGCTTGTTTTCATCTTTCTGGTTCTTTCTTGTTTTCGTCTTTCTAGTGTTTACTTGTTTTCATGTTGACTTCTGCGCGAGCTTGTTTTTCATGTTGAATGTGGAGCAAAGCTGTGGAAAAATTGACACACACACACACACACACACACACACACACACACACACACACACACACACACACACACACACACACACACACACACACACACACAATGGAACAGTGAGAAAGACAAAAGTCATACAAGAACAAAGACATATTGGAACACAGAGACATGTACAATATCACACAAGAATGTTCATCCAAACTTATAATTATCGCAAAGAAACTTATAAAAAGAATGACACTTTGTTAACCAAAGTGAAAAATCTTAGCCAAATTACAACCAAACTTTTAAATGTCTCAACCAAACTTATGAAAAGTAGGAAAATTTGTTAAACAAAGGTGAAAATGTTGACCACATTTCAACCAAATTTATAAAAAGTAGGAAACTTTTTTAACCAAATATGAAAAGTTTGGTAAATTTTCAACCAAACTTATAAAAATGTAGGAAACTTTGTTAACCAAAGGCGAAAATTTTCAACCAAACTTATCAAAATTATGAAAATATGTTAACCAAATGTGACACAGTTTGGTCAAATTTCAACCAAACTTATGAAAAGTAGGAAAATTTGTTAACCAAATGTGAAAATATATCGTCCAAAAAGAGAAATATTTCAACTAAACTTAGGCCAATACAGAAATATCTCAGCCAAACTGATGAAAAGTAGGAAACTTTGTTAGCCAAAGAGGGAAAAACCTAGTGTAAGTAGGAAAATCTGTTAGCCAAATGTGATAAAAATGTTACCAAATATTGAAATATCTCGTCCACACTTATGAAAACTAGGAAAATGTGTTAGCCAAATAGGACAAAATATTTGCCAAGTGGAAAATTCGTTAGCCAAAGAGAGAAATATCTCTTCCAGACTTATAAAAAGTCGGAATATTTTGCCAAGCAAAGGGAGAAAATGTCTGCTAAACTTATAAAAAGTAGGAAAATTGTTAACCAAATGGGAAAGATATTGCCCAAGTAGGAAAATGTGTTAAGTCAAAGAGGAAAAATATTGACCAAGTAACGAAATATAGCGTTCAGACTCATAAACAGTAGGACACTTTGTTAACCAAATGTGAAAAGTTTGGTCAATTTTCAACCAAACTTATAAAAAAAAAAAGTAGGAAACTTTGTTAACCAAATGCGAAACATTTCAACCAAACTTATAAAAAGAAGGGAACTTTGTTAACCAAATGTGAAAATGTGTTGGTCAAGTAAAGTAATATTTTATCCAAACTTATAAAATGTAGGAAACTTTGTTAACCAAATGCGAAAAATTTCAACTAAACTTATAAAAAGTAGATAACTTTGTTAACCAAAATGTGAAAATATTTTGGTCAAGTAAAGAAATATTTCATCCACACTTATGAAAATCAGGAAATTTTGTTGGCCAATGTGAAACATTGTGGCCATATTTAAACCAAACGTAAACATATCGCAACCAAACTTATAACAATTAGGACACTTTGTGAGCCAAATATGAAAATGTTTGGCCGAATTTCAGCCAAACGTATAAAAGGTATGAAAATTTCTTAACCAAAGAGGGAAAAATATATCACATTGTCATTTCACATCCGCAATAGCGTCAAGTCTCCAGCCAATCAGCAGTGTCTGTTATGAAGTCGACCTTTTCTTAAAGCCACGTCTGCCTTAGTGACCCCTTGAATACCATCTACCTCATCTTCTAACCGACTTTCAACGTTTCATACCACTTAATACTAACATTCTCTTTGATTACACTACAACCGTTTTTCTGCTGACTGCAAATTTCCAACCTACTAGAGATAATCTTCTGTCCCTTTGCAAACAACGGCTGTATTTAAGAAAATTAAAAGTATCTTATGCAATAAGTCACCATCGTTGAATGAAAATATAAAATTTCAACAATAAAATTATACAAAATTTAACATTTAAATTTCTCTTTATTGTTTCCAAATTTAATGTTTCATGTATAAAATTAATTTTTTAATTTTATATAATTGCATTGTTGAAATTTTATTTTTTATTCAGCCAAAATATTTCATATTTGGTTCACAAAGTGTCCTACTTTTTATAAGTTTGGTTGCGATATGTTTAAGTTTGGTTTAAATTTGGCCACACTTTTTTCACATTGGCCAACGCAATTTCCTACTTTTCATAAGTTTGGATGAATTAATTCTTTACTTGACCAAAAAAATTTCACATTTGGTTAACAACGTTTCCTACTTTTTATAAGTTTATTTGAAATTTTTCGCATTTGGTTACCAAAGTTTCCTACTTTTATAAGTTTGAATGAAATATTTCTTTACTTGACCAACAAATTTTCACATTTGGTAAACAAAGTTTCCTTCTTTTTATAAGTTTGGTTGACATTTTTCGCATTTGGTGAACAAAGTTTCTTACTTTTTTTTATAAGTTTGGTTGAAAATTGACCAAACTTTTCACATTTGTTTAACAAAGTGTCCTACTGTTTATGAGTCTGAACGCTGTATTTCGTTACTTTGTCAATATTTTTCCTCTTTGGCCAATATCTTTCCCATTTGGTTAACAATTTTCCCACTTTTTATAAGTTTAGCAGACATTTTCCCCCTTCGGTTGATAAAATATTTCTACTTTTTATAAGTCTGGACGAGATATTTCTCTCTTTGGCTAACGAATTTTCCTACTTGGCAAATATTTTGTCCTATTTGGCTAAAACATTTTCATAGTTTTCTTAAGTGTGGACGAGATATTTCAATATTTGGTAAAAAAATTTTCACATTTGGCTAACATATTTTCCTACTTACACTAGGTTTTTCCCTCTTTGACTAACAAAGTTTTCTACTTTTCATCAGTTTGGCTGAGATATTTCTGTATTTGGCCTAACTTTTTCCCATTTGCCTGACAATTTTCCTTCTTTTAATAAGTTAGGCTTGTCTATTTATAAGTTTAGTTGAAATATTTCTCACTTTGAACGATATATTTTCACATTTGGGTAACAAATTTTCCTACTTTTCATAAGTTTGGTTGAAATTTGACCAAACTTTGTCACATTTGGGTAACATATTTTCCTAATTTTGATAAGTTTGGTTGAAAATTTTCGCCTTTGGTTAACAAAGTTTCCTACATTTTTATAAGATTGGTTGAAAATTTACCAAACTTTTCACATTTGGTTAACACAGTTTCCTACTTTTTATAAATTTGGTTGAAATGTGGTCAACATTTTCACCTTTGTTTAACAAATTTTCCTACTTTTCATAAGTTTGGTTGAGACATTTAAAAGTTTGGTTGTAGTTTGGCTAAGATTTTTCACTTTGGTTAACAAAGTGTCATTCTTTTTATAAGTTTCTTTGCGATAATTATAAGTTTGGATGAACATTCTTGTGTGATATTGTACGTGTCTCTGTGTTCCAATATTTATATGTTCTTGTGTGACTTTTATCTTTCTTACTGTTCCATTGTGTGTGTGTGTGTGTGTGTGTGTGTGTGTGTGTGTGTGTGTGTGCGTGCGTGTGTGTGTGTGTGTGTGTGTATGTGTGTGTGTCAATTTTTCAACAGCTTTGCTCCACATTCAACATGAAAAACAAGCTCGCGCAGATGTCAACATGAAAACAAGTAAACACTAGATAGACGAAAACAAGAAACAACCAGAAAGACAAAAACAAGCCAAGCATTCCACTGAAAAAACCAACAAACAAGAAATTTTCGTTTTCATTATTTTTATTTTTCCATTAAAAATCAGTATTTTCATGTGCACAACATTCAATAATTTTTATTGTCAATACAAATAGCATTTTAATGATCGGTGAAAACTGTGACAGACAGTGACACACAAACATTGAGTCTTTTATTTTCAATGATATAGACAATTCACTGTACCTCACACAAGGATATCACACACTTTCAATTTGCAATAGAGCATATTATATACAGCAATCAACCTAGCGGGTGTTCAGCGATGTGGTATATATAGAAACGTTGCATGGATTGTCTCTATCATGTACTTAGTGTCGGGTCTGTTTTGTAGGGCCTAGTTAAACATGTCACTGCTGTTTTTAGTCGACGGATCAACATCATGGCACACGGGTTCAACCCTTAAGTGCTCCGTTCTCCTCCTAACTCAAACCTGAATCTGGAGAAACTCAGCTCAGTGCACGAACTCCGTAGCACCAGCGAAGATCCTGAAATACGTTGAGTAGATTTTTAACTCGAAATTTTGCCCGAGCAGCGCCGTTAGGCTACTCTTTTTCGATTTCCAACTGCCAAGGGAATTTTTACCTGCGCAACAATACACACGCCTATAGTTATAAAGTCGACAAAGTCGTGTGCGTTGTTAACTAAGTAGGGAACTTGGAGTTGGCATGCATTGTTAGAGGATGAATGGAAAAATCTAAGTTCTTTTGTCTCTGTATATCGTAAAATCGTATGTTAGTAATAATTTACCTTAAACCTGCATGTCTGACTAGCAAATAATGGTTTTAATGTCTCGGTCCAGTCAATTCTTTGTGTTGAGTCTTGTCGATGAAAAAAATTGTAGGTCGATACATATTTGTGGATGTTCCGATCTGTCCTAAGATAGGGCCAGATTTCTCTATATTTCTGCTTATCTTCAGGGTCGAGGATTTTGTCTACGATCTTTAACTCCTTATCTATCTCTAATTCCTCATCTATCTCTACGTCCGTTTCCTCTGCTTTCACTTCATAAAGTTTCAGTTTTTTAGATGTATGTTTGTTTACTGTTACTTTCCTTGTTCTTGATGTAGGTGTAGTATTTGATGGTGTAGTTTCCACGTTTGATGCTGTAGTGGTAACAGGTGTTGGTGTTGATGTCTGGTGATGATCAGTTTTTATGTGTCGTTGTAGGATGTCTTTCCATTTGTATAGATTACCGCACATGTGGCATATGTGAGTTTGGGTTTTGTGTACGGTGTTAATGTGACGTATAAGACTACGGTTTTCTGTAAATACGTCACCACAGATAGAGCAAAGATAGATATTTTTCTACCTAGTTTCCATAATGATAGAAAAATGTAGTGGTGAAAAAGACAATAAGTAGCTTCTGGCTTTAGATAATGGCTTGGTTATAGCTCAGTAATATTTCCAACACACTTGTAGCTTCGGATAATATATAACTTCTCGTGTGTGTAGCTCCATTGGATAAGGTATAGTGATCACTATAAAATTGTGTAGTCTTCCACTAGTTCCAAACTTTCACAACCATTGTAATTACTGACCGTCAAACAGCTGTGAAGTAAAAACAACATCATTATAGTCCGACATTTTTACATTTTGTACTTCAAAACATGTGACAGTCATGATGATAGCATATCTACAGAAAAGAAATATTTCATATCACTTACATTGTTAGGAAATATCAAAAGAAAAAAGGATTTGTGACTTATGATGTCACACATAGTAAATTATTTTATTTTCTTTTTATCCTTACAGAGGGTCTTCTCCGTGACTATATTTTTGTGGTGATGGTTAGCAACGTCCTGGTTCGTAATTCTGTTCTTTGTGCTATTGTATATTGCACGACACAGAGTTGTACTATATTAGTAAGAAATGCTGACTATATTTAATGGTGCCCACCCCTTTGGGGTGAAAATATTTAGTGATGACCAATAGTTAGTGAGAAATGATGAAAGCATACATACCAATATTTTGTGCTAGACCGTTCGTTGCCTTCCTTTCTTATATACAGCTCAATACCTTCGAGCTTTCACTTCTTGTAAGCAATAGCCTCGAGATTTCACTTCTTGTAAGCAATAGCCTCGATATTTCACTTCTTGTAAGCCACTCAATAGTCTCGATATTTTCTGTGTCTGCAAATTTTCAGTCTGGAGAAAGGATAAAGATGATATAACAAGGGACAGTAAAAATTTCACATACTGAATTTGACACCACTGATAGCTAAACTAATGTTTGTTATACCCCTCCCCCTTTTATCCCCCCTTCAAATCCATACAACAGAATAAGTTCGATATAAAATTGCAGTACTCTCTTTCTGACATGTAATAAATGTCACTTATTACTTAAGATTGTTTCCATCTTCTGAATCTCAATATTTGTAGGTTTTTTCAGGTTGTAATATATCTAACACACGTGTCCATCTGATGTTTGATACTCCCTCCCCCCACCCCGTCCCATGCTAATCTTTAACTGAATATACTGACTTGGTTATGCACGAGATCGTCTATTGTAGTATAACATTTCCTGTAATCTTTTTTTAAAATGTATACCTATTGTTTCTGTTTTCTTGATATTTAAGAACAGCCCTAATTTGTATCCTCTATTACTACAATGTCCAACAGTTATTGCATATATTTTGCGTCTCTAACTATCTATAATGTGTCATCTGTATAACGCAGATTGTCTATATAATAACATCAAATTAGTATTCCTGGTTTTACGTTGACCTCTCTCATTATTCTGTCGCCTGACAGACAGACAGACAGACAGACAGTCAGACAGACAGTCAGACAGACAGTCAGACAGACAGACAGACAGACAGACAGACAGACAGACAGACAGACAGATAGACAGACAGACAGACAGACAGACAGGAGATACTTTTCAATGACACCGCTTAATCGGTAAACGACGACTAAACATTTGTTGCAACAGTTTCAGCACATGCAAAACAATGAAAATTATCTTGGTCGTATAGACACCGCACAATTTGTCTACAATCTCTATTGAGATGTCAAAAAAGTTCGATCAGACAGCATTTGCTTTAAAAATATTTAGGTCGACGTGTGAAGTCTCACGGAGAAGTAGAGGAAGAAACTTATGAAGTCAAATCTCCAATGGAGAAGGTATTCACTCGACTATACGAACTCATTTAGCTTATAATCTATTTGTGAACAAAGGATTGAGCCGAATAATCTTGTAGCTGAGAAAGTATATTTTTGATTAGTTTAAGGCAAGGGTGGGCAAACCACGGCCCACGGGCCGCATGCGGTCCGCCATGTGATTTTATGCGGCCCGCGAGGGCATTTAGAAATAAAAAAATTTAATTCGTTTTTAAGTTATTTTGTTGAATTTTACAAAATTTCATGTACCGTTATGATGAGTGTCAATAACAAACGTAAAATTGAAGATGAATGCCGTGTTTTTAATGATGAATGGACAACTAAGTACTGTTTTATAAAAGTTGGTAGCAAATAAGTGTGCTTGTTGTGTCGTGAGTCAGTGGCTGTCTTCAAGGAGTACAATTTGAAAAGACATTATCAAACAAAACATTCCGATTTCGGATATAATTTAACGACCGAAGAGAAGGAAAGGAAATGCCTTGAGTTGGTGAAACATTTGGAGAAACAGCAAACTGTTTTCACTAAACAGTCTTCAATTAAAGATGCTGCAACTGAAGCTAGCCTTGTGCTGTCACACAGAATTGTAAAACAGAACAAGTCATTTTCTGATGGCGAGTTTATCAAGGAATGTTTGCTAGATGCAGCTAACATTATGTGTCCAGAACAAGAAACCAGATTTGACAACTTTACTTTATCAAGGAGAACTGTGGTCAGACGTGTTGACAAGATCAGTGACAATTTGATGCATAAATTTCAAGATGCAAGTAATTTTTGTGGTACTCTCTTGCATTGGATGAGAGAACCGATGTACATGATACTGCCCAATTATTGATATTTATAAGTGGAATAAACACTTCTTTCAAACTCACTGAAGAGTTACTGAGTGCTGAGTCACTCAGAGACACAACCACAGGCCATGATGTATTCAATGCTGTTACTAACTGTATTGAAAGAACTGGGTTGGTTTGGAACAAGATGGCAAGTGTTACAACTGACGGAACTCGTGCTTTGATTGGAAAAAAATGTAGGTCTGGTACAGTTGATAAGTGATAAGATTAAAGCAGAATATCCAGATCACACATTATTACCACTTCACTGTGTGATTCATCAAGAAAGTCTGTGTAAAACTGTTTTAAATATCAAGCATGTTATTGACCCAGTTGTCAGTGTCATCATCCTCATCAGATCAAGAGGACCTAATCACAGACAGTTCAAGTCATTACTTGACGATTTGGAAACTGAACATTGCGATGTTCTGTACCACACCAATGTTCGATGGCTGAGTCTCGGCAAGGTGTTGAAGCGAGTGTGGGAACTAAGAGAAGAAATAGTGATGTTCCTAGACATGAAGGGCATTGCATGTAACTTTAATACTAACATTGTCAATAAAGAGTGGCAGTTAGACTTTATGTTTGCCATTGAAATTATGGAAAAGTTAAATGAACTGAACGTCAAACTTCAGGGCAATGATGTGTTTGCACATGAATTGTATGTATATGTAAAATCATTTCAGGCAAAACTCTCGCTGTTCTCCAGACAAGCAAGTGAAAAAAGATTTCGTCACTTCCCTTTGCTGAAACAAGAAACCATTCCTGGTGAAATGACTGAAACATACAAAGCCCAATTAGATGCATTGATTGAAGAATTTGGATGCAGATTCCAAGATTTCAAGAAATTAGAGCCATAGTTCAATATTCTCAGTTCACCTTTTAGTGCAGAAGCGGATACAGCCACAGAGGATATACAGTTGGAGTTGCTTGACTTACAAGCAGATGACATGACATGAAAGAGAAATTCAAGACAGATGGTTTACTGGATTTCTATGGATCTTTATCACAAGAATCATTTCCCAACTTGAAAATCTTAGCAGCTAAACATTTATCATTATTTGGATCAACATACATTTGCGAACAAGCATTCTCTTGCTTTCAGACCAACAAATCTAATAATATGTCTTTATTGTCGGACTGCAACTTGCATGCTGTCATGCGAATTTCAACAAGTAAACTTGCTCCAATACCTATCTTTAAGAAAGGAGACAAGTTCCAATGTGGAAATTATAGAGGAATATCACTACTGTCCACAAGCTATAAGATACTATCCGCAGTATTACTAAATAGACTAAAACCATATTCAGAAGACATATTAGGTGACTACCAGGAGGGTTTTAGACAAAACAGATCAACAATAGATCAGATATTTATCTTACGACAAATAGCCGAGAAACATTGGGAATATAAAAGAGATCTCCATAACATTTTTGTGGATTTTAAAAAGGCTTATGATAGTGTCCATAGGAATAGTCTATGGAATGTTATGCAGGAATTTGGAATACCAAGGAAGTTAATCAACATGACCAGACTATGCATGGAAGATACTTATAATATAGTAACATATAAAGGCAGGAAATCAGACCCCTTCCAAATAACATCTGGCTTGAAACAGGGTGATGCACTATCGCCGCTACTCTTCAATCTGGCTCTAGAGAAAGTTGTAAGGAAGGTAAAGGAGGAATGTGATATTGGAGGAACATCCAAGCTGCTTGGTTATGCAGATGATATAGATATTATAGGGCAAAGTGAACAAAAGACATTGGAAATATTGACTCACTTAAAGGGAAAAGCCCAACAGATGGGGCTGGTTATCAACCAAGATAAGACAGAATATATGGTAATTTCAAGAGACGGAATGGCTAGAAACTCTGGCCACATACAAATAGATAATATGACCATTAAAAGAACGGAAACATACAAATACCTGGGTACAATCTTCAACTGCTCCAACATCATAAGGGAAGAAATACAAACTAGAATCAACTCTGGAAATAAGATATACTATGCACTACAACGTCTACTAAAATCAAAGGCGCTATCTCGTAACACCAAAATCACAATATACAAAACACTGATCAGACCAGTTGTGCTGTATGGCTCTGAAACCTGGAGTACAACGAAAGGAGACGAAGCCTTGTTACAAACCTTTGAGAACAAAATTTTAAGACGCATCTTTGGACCCATTAGGGATACACAAAGTGGAGAGTGGAAAAGAAGAAGTAACAAAGACATTTATGATCTGTTTAAGTCCCCGCTAATCACTGGTATCATGAAGGCTAATAGACTACAATGGCTGGGGCATATAGAAAGAATGGAAGATAATAGGGAAACAAAACTCGCTTACACTCAGGAAATAAATGACCGTAGACCCCGAGGTAGACCAAGAAGACGGTGGAGAGATAATACATGTACAGACCTACAAGCACTTGGAATCAACGACTGGCAAGAGAAGGTCCACCAGAGAGACGAATGGAGACGGATTGTATTTGCAACAAAGAACCTCAATGGCTCGGAACGCTGAAGAAGAAGAAGAAGAAACTTGCTCCAGATTTCAAGAATATGTCAAAAATTGCAAGCAGTTACATACATCTCATTAGAAATCAACAACGGTAGTGACAATGTAGTCGCTATGTGTCTAAATTAAAGCCATTGATAGATAATAAGGGAATATTTGTTGTAATAACAAGTTGTAAAATCGTGTTAACCAATTAGTAAAAGTTTTTGTCCATATTGTCAAATATAATGTTTAAGAGTATAAGTAAAATAAAATTGCAATAATTAGTTATTTATACTGCTTAATAACCTATAAATAATTAATAATTACTTATTGTGATAGGTTGCTGTAAACAAAATGGATATATATATATATATATATATATATATATATATATATATATATATATATATATATATATATATATATATATTTGCGGCCCGCCAATAGCTTTACATTTGTCAATGCGGCCCTCCGCACGAAAAGTTTGCCCACCCCTGGTTTAAGGGAACCTCTAAGACTTGGGTTAGTCCATTGCATATTATGAATATAGTCATTTTGCCCGTCCATTTCCTTTACCGCCTCTCTGCTTCTGATTGTCCGTCCTATAGACCTCTGAGGTTTGTTATCCATCACTTAGGCCTAGAGTAGCTTTTGTGGGCTGGATCCTTAGTACAATTGTCAGCTTGTCGGTCAATCTTATGTATTCATTAGCTTATTTGTTCGTTGAAAAATATCTCTCTCGCCCAATGCAATTACATGTTTTGCCACATAAATTCATCTTCCTCATGGTAGTGGTTTCATAAGTTGACCTTAACTCCATTGATACCTAGAAACTTGGTCAAATTGTCGTCATTTGATTGAAAGTTGTCTGACCTCAGCTTTAAACTGTTAATTGAGTGTGAGTTTCACAACCGTATGTTTCAGCCAGATGTTCACGTATGCTAGAAACAATTAAACCTTTATACGACAGGTCTGCGTTCTGCCGTGTCAGAATAATTGGTAATAATGTGAATAGTACAGCTCGGCTATATTTTAAATTCCCACATGCAGTATGTTCTTCAGTTCCCCCATATTAAAATTGTATCTGTATAATTTTATGAGCAAAATGCTAAACAAACATTTTCCATCCCTTTAAAAAAAAAAAAAAATATCTGGACACACTAATAATTTCTGAAAATAAACATTAGGTTAGTTAGTTAGTTAGTTAGTTAGTTAGTATGTTAGTTAGTTAGTTAGTTAGTTAGCTAGCTAGTTAGTTAGTTGGTTAGTTAGTTAGATAGTCGACATTCCATCCTCATTGCACATCGAAACATTCAGTCCATAACTGCTCAGTAAATCCCGCAGCGTGTAGTAGCAAATGACACACGTTATGTATATTAATCTTCTTTCGCTTCCCCCGTAGTGTTCTTGTTTGGCCACACCTCTTTTAATTCGCTGTTCTCGTATCCTGACCATGGTTGTAGATTCACAGTCATCACTTGGTTAACGCAAACGACTTACTTCTCGTAGAGCATTCAGAATATCAGACCTGTTCATTGCTCGTCCGCCTTCCACAGTAGCCTAACCTGCAAGTTTGTCAGCCTGCTCATTTCCTTGTACACTCGCATGCCCTGGCACGAAAATGAAGCTAATCTTTGCCAGCCGAGACCGCTCCACAGACAGCAACGAATCTCTTTGGTTCCACCCCATCTCTATCTTCTTGAGCATATTCATTGAGTCACTAAGGAAACGTATCCTAGTGAATGTCTGTGTCTCGAGCCTTGTTATTGCTTTACTTACTGTCATGATTTCCATTGTCAGGCTACTTGTGGTCAAAGAAAAAGCACCTGAATCTTCCTTCACAATTCTCCCTCCGGCCTGAGCCGTAAAAGCCCATGAACTTCTCACTCGTTGAACGACCGACCCATCTGTGTAAATGACAGCATCACTCTCTAAAGAATTCTCGAATATCAAAACCTGTACTTCCGCCTCCACAGCAGCCGGATTTTAATGTCTGCATTTTCTGTCTAGTTGGATGCAAACTGCCAAGGATGTACAGAAATCTGTTGGCACTTGTATCCACTTGCCATGTTCTAAGTCCTCAAGTGAACACATCTGTTGAAGAATGTTTTCGGCTTGATCCATCCACGACTTTCCTCTCTTTAACCTACTGCCCTTTATTGTCTTAATTTCACTATGCAGTGGATGTTGTGTGTTTGCATTGACTCTGAGGTAGGCCCGTGCTCGGCAGATTTGTTTTCTGTCCCACATGGTTGGAAAATCAAGCAGGTAGCGCATCACCCTGCATGCTATATCTCTTGTCACATCCAAGAATAATACGCATAGCTTCGTTCTGCATCATTTCCATCCTTTCCATCTGCTTACGGCTGAGAGTCATGATAGGCATCAAAATAAAAAAAAAAAGTTTGCATATCCTTTACAGGACATTACTGTCAACATCAGCATCTTTCAGCTGATTGTTGATTTCTTGGCAAGATTACGCTCAGTAGTTTGCCATTGCTTTCTGAGCGGCCGGCTCACATACCCCGTAAGTTACAGACGCGATTCGAACCACTGCTGATTCTCACCGTCGTCACATTACTTACGAGAGTATACGAGATTACGGAGAAAAGTCGATAACCTCTAGGCCAGGAAGCCGGCTAGGATAGCCATCGCATACTCTAAAACAGAAAGGAACAGACCCTTGTAAAGAAGACATAGATGGCGCTGCTCACGGTTTGCCCCTGTCATCACCTGTATCGCAACCAAAACCCGCTTGGCATTTGTTATCACCTGGTCTATGTGCTCATTGTAAGCAAAGCTTCGATCAAAACGAATCCCCAGGTAATTCATTGCCTGCTTTCTTTCCACGGTCTCTGAACACAGATTTACAGTTGGTGTTGGAGTGTTGATAATATGGTTATTCAAATAGAACCATGCACTGCTGCCTTCGTTGGGTTGACCATTGCCCCAGATTCCACACACCAAGTGTATGTGCGGAGAACCACTACAACGTTTACAGAAACACTACACACATTCATTAATTGTTTCCTGTTGAGACAATGGGGACTAACATGCTGTATAGAATCTCCTATACCTAATACTTAAAACATATAGATAAGAAAATTAGAAACTGTCACGAGTTATTTTGGCAGGACATGTTGAGAGCTGCAAGAGATAGCAAAGTATAGAAGGGCATGTGTGTATGTGGCGTGTGTATGTGTTAGCACGCGTGTGTGAATGAGTGAGACTGTGGGCGAGTGTGTCCTTATCTGGTAATCCTGGAGATTGTTGGGGCATCATCCGTAGTTGAATACAACTTGCCTGAATTGTCAGGAAATACACATTGTCATGAGTCGCTTGTCATCATTTCTGTTGCCTTTGCAAGGATGGCAGGATGTTCCCATAGTTATCTGCCATCATTATCAGTTCAGCGAGTGTGTAGTAGTCTTTTACTTTTCCATTTCAGTGGGCTGTTTCAGTATTGGACAACCCATTTGATCTTTGCACTTGTTAATAGTGCTTGAGTCTGAAAGTAGCCTTCTTCCTTGTTCCTCTTTTGATTGAATTGCATTACACCTAGCTTCGCACTTGATATGTCAGTGTACATGACTTTAATATGCATTTGTGCAAAGTCTATTCCTCCATACATGTTCCTTCCAAGGTAGCGTGCGCCATCTACCGGTGGATAGACCGTCTTTCCTGATAATCTTGCCAGGACAGTGACCTTGCCTCCTACTCTATGCGGTATTCAACTGCCGCGCGATTCTTAACGTGCACAAGGCTGAACATTAGAGCTCCTACATTTTGTCCGAGTAAGGCCAGACATCCGACTACACTACCCAGTACATGTCAGTACAAACTAATAGTTCTTGTAAATATGCCCAAGTATATGCTGCAATTCGAATCCGGGTACTTCTACACCTGAAGGAATAATATAACCTCACAGTCATGTTTCGGCGTAGCAAAATCCTGCAAGCCACTCCCCGATTTCCTATCATTCAAAAGCACACTGCCGTCTTGACAGACGATAGTTTGTTACATTGTGCTTCAAAAAGGGATAATAACTACAACCCATAGCGGTATCTAATGTGACTGATAAGGCCAATTCGCGCTGTAAATGTTCGTCCACAGTGGATGCATGTGACCATATGATCATTTCCACCATAATGCATCATCTTACGTCTCAAACGCTCGGTGTGTGACTTATCGGCAATAATTTTCTGCTTTGTCTTTATTCCATTTCTGATATATGCCCTCCATGCAACACGTTCAGCGACGACTTGCTCCCAGTTTGCATTATCTACTGTCATCCATCCTCCTAACGTGTCCTATCCATCCAAGTTTACGAAGACTGAGCATGGAATACACCGTCACACAACCTGATCTTTCCAATACTTCACTATTTGTGATTTTGTCTTACCACTTAATACCAAGTATTCTTCGCAGAAACCTCATATGAAAGCTGTTTAAACGTTTCTCTTGGTGTGAGTAACAAACCTTCCGGTTTTTACCCACCTTCGTTGTCCAGGCTTCACTGCCATAAAGAAGAGTACTAAGGACACAGACTTGATAGACAAGGTCTTTTGTTTTGGCAGTAAGCTTCCTGTTCTCCCAGACTCTTTTTCTTAACCTGTTCATTGTTGTTGCTGCCTTACCAATTCTGATGTTGATTTCCTAATCTAGGGATAATTTGCTTTTCACTTCTGAACCTAGATATGTAAAATGGTCTAGTATCTCTAGTTCGTCAATAAAGATTGATGGGGCCCCATGTGCACCTTGTGACATAATCTGTGTCTTCCTTTAGCTAATTATTAAACTAAATTCAGAACAAGCATTGGAGACTGCAGATAGTAGACGTTGTAATTCTTCCTCAGAGGGGTCGTAATTGTAGCATAATCTGCAAAAAGCAACTCTCTGATCAGTACCCTCCTAATTTTGGTCTTGGCCTTCAATCTCTGAGCATTGTAGAGGCTGCCATCTGAGCGTGAGTAAATGTATATACCACCATCCTGATCACGGAAGGCATATTTCAGTAGAAGTGAAAAGTATATTCCAAAGAGGGTGGGAGCTAGTACATTACCTTGCTTTTGATTTCAAACTCTTCCGAAGTTGCACCAGCAAACCTGATTATACCCTTCATGCCTGTGTGGAACGATTCCACAATGGTCGGAAGAGTTGGTGGGCAGCCAATATTCTTTCGTGCCTTGAACAGACCCTCACGACTGACCAAATCAAATGCCTTTGTGAGGTCGATGAAGGCAATAAACAATGGTTGATTTTGTTTTCGGCAGTTTTCTTGCATTTGTCGCGCAGTTCAATTAGCTGGTGGATCTGTAGAGTGTGTGTGTCTTGCCCACTCCTGATAACCTCTATTAGAATCGCATCCTTACCTGGGGCTTTGCCAGATGCAAGTTCATTTATAGCAAACTTAAATTCTGTTATGGTGGGAAGTGTGTCCAGGTGGTCAAGAGTTGGTAGGGCCTCTATGGTCTTCTTGATCCAATAGTCATTTGCACACTGCTTGGCAGCCGTTTACACATCCGTCCCAGCTTGCTTCAGCTCACTGAGAGTGTTTACGCGTTGTTCTTTCCTTGTTTCTTAACAGAGCTATCTTCTATTTATCCATCAAGGGCTGCAGTGTCTGACTGTTTGCCGTAAACCTGTCCTGCCGCTTATGATTCACAGTGCCGTAAACCTCTACCGCTGTTTTATAAAGATTTTCCGTAAGTTTATACAACTTTTCACTTACTGTACAATTTTCTGATCTATCAGTGAAAGCGTTTTTAATTTGCTGTTGGAGCTCAAAGTACTTATCAGGATCGTGGGTATTAATTATATTAATTCCGGAGCTAGATTTGTGGTTAGCTGTGTAGGTTCTTTTTGGTCTCAGTTTAACACTTGAAACAACCAAAGAATGATCCGTATCACAGTCAGCACTGTGATTACTTTGAGTTAAAGATGTTTGGTTCAGATGTTGTCTCCGTGTGATGATGAAGTCCAGCTGATGCCAATGGTCGGATCTTGGATGTTTCTATGTGACCCTATGCAGCTCTTTTGTTTTAAAAAAAGGAGTTTGTAATATATAGGTCATTTCTAATGCAATGCTCCAGCAGCCTTTGCCAATTTTCATTCATGCAACCGATGTATTTACCAAGACACAATGGCCATGAACTCGAGTCCTTGCTCACACGACCATTGAAATCACCGAGCATATAAATGTAGTCGGATTTTCTAACTGCAATGATAACAGAGTCTAACTCCTGACATAACGAATCCTTCAAATCATCAGGGGAAGTTAGTGTCGGTGCATATGCAGTGATGATGGTGTCAAAACCACACGAGGCGCATGAATAATAGTCTTTCATTACCTCCAGCTAGAATTTCAACCATTCCCAGTAGCGAATTCTTCACTGCGAAGCCCACACCATGTTGCCTTTTTTTCTGCCTGCTCTCTACCCTTCCAAAACAATGATGTAATTCTTTTACCTGAGTGACCCTTCCTCAGCGAGGTGAGTCCCCTGCAGGCCAGCAATATCAATGTTAAGATGATTGAGTTCGGCATCAATCACAACCGTTTTTCTCACATCATTAATATTCGTCAGGTCCGTGAAAAACCCTGGCCACGTGGTTCTTACGTTCCAAGTTGCAAGCCGTAGATTGAGTTTTCTATTTTTCTTTTTAGTAATACCTGGTGCATTAATTTTACTGCCAGCGATTCAGATTGTGTCCTAGCCCAAAACACCCATTGAAGCAGGCAGGCTGTGGAGGATCAGCACCCAATTGGCCAGGGGCTGCCCAGCTTGAGGCGGGCGGTAGCTGATCGATCAGTGACACCTATAGGTGTCTCCCACCGTCAGAGGCAACGCGTAGCGCCCCATGTCTACGCCAATTGACAAAGACTTATAACCCGTAACTGCTACCTCTCGCTTTGATTCCAAGACCGGTTAAGACCAGGGATGGAGTTATACCTCTTCATAGCACAAAGCCTGGGCTAAACTATAGAGACCATGTGTTGCCCATGCAGCATGATCCCTCTCTCAGCCTGACTAGTTCATTCCAGAGGAAAGATAACAGCAATACATCTGGAACAGACATGCTGCAGAAGCTGCCGGATCAGCAAAGCAATGCTCTAACTGTCCACCTGTCTGAGCTTCGATCCTAGACAAGCTGACAACCAAATCGTAGGGCCTGGTCTGCCCTGCCATAACATTTTGTCTTTAGGCTGCATTTCCTCGCATCAGGATAATTGCACTCTTCTGCCCGAAACCGTTGACACAATGCGGGGTGTTGGGTTTGGTAAGCGCCGCCCAACATTTTGCGCTAATAGAAAGCAAGTATCTGCTGTCATTACGGTAGCTCAGCCATATCTGACTAAGACCTGACTCATTTCCTATATGTTTGTAATTAACTAGGCAATTTTACGTTAAGTAATTTGTCAATGCTTTCTTAAGCTCCAGCTCCTCATACCAGCGAAATTAATGCAAAGCGATCTGCTCCCAAATACGCTTAGTTAATTTTGAACCTTAGACTTAATATGTGTGAAAATTGTGAAATAGCGCTTCGCCTAATTCAGTATTCAAAATGCCTACTCTTAATTAGCTCTATGATTACTAATGACTGCGACTGCACAGAGATTTCTGAAGATTGATGAACTTTCTAGTTCTGTTACTCGATATGCTCATTGTCTTTCAGTTCTGTCTATGTATGTTGCTTTGCACTCACACAGGAATTGAAATGCAATATTGCGGTACAGATTAGTATATTACAGTTTCTTAAAGAATGTCCCAGAAAGGGGAGATTTCCTTACAGTTATTTCAGAACCCTGAGTACTGATATAGTCTACCTATAACCAAAAACCTAAGACCAAAACCGCATTCAATATATTCAATTCAAACTAACTAATCTAAACGTATTTATAGTTCAGCGTATGATATCACCAACAAACTTATTCTTTATTGCCATCTGAAATTCACAAAAGTTTGCATGAAAACTGGAAATGTTAAAACAAAAGAGAAGGCACGCTTGAACAAATCATTAAGCTTGGAAACGACTACAACATCGGTGCTTCACAACCTCAATAAATATGCGCATAATCTTTCTCCACCTCACTTAACAAGGTCCAAACTGAAGCTCTTGATTACAGATTGAATTCACGTATACCACCTGCATACATTTAGTATTAACCATGTCGAATAGCAAGCTCAATTAGAAATGCTAATTTGATAACATCTCAAAGTTGACGCCAATTGCTGCTGATTCGGACGGATGGCTCAAAGTCAAATTCGTGGATATAGAACATCGCATAACATCATCTAAACAGAGATGTCCGTAAAACAAAGATTGCATCACCGCTCTGAAATCACTACAAGCCAACGAGCTAATGGTAATACTAAAAGCAGACAAGGGAAGTGGTGCAGTGGTGATGGATACGTCAACTACGAAAAGAAAATGGAAGACATTTCATCGAATTCATGTACATTTCGGTTAGATTCAAGAACTAGCAAACCAGGGGACATGTATGCAAACGTGAGAAATAAAGGTAAGTCACTTTTAGGTAATTTATTTATTTGTGAAGCGACCGTGCAACTATTACAGCCCCCCCCCCCCCATCCTCCCCCGCCCCTCTTCTCCCATAAAAAATACTATCTCCTTAAATTGCACATGGCTGGGGTGACGCACTGACCTATTTTATCGATGGTCATAAGATGGCTAAACGGTATGCCGAGATCCTTGAATCAGAGCGACTACTATTCGACCCTTTAATAATACTAAACGATTCATCTCAGCTAGTTGAACAAGTCACCATTGATCTTAAACAAAAGCATATGGCGTCAATGGACATTGTCTCTCTGTTCACTAACGTGTCCCTGGGTGAAAGAGTAAAGATAATCTGTGATCGCATAAAAGTGAAGAAACTAAATTTAGGCCTAACTATATGCAAACTCGGGAAACTACTACTGCTGTGGACATCTGATATTAAATTCAGTGGTCATACAAATATTACCGCCAAACAGGGGGTTGCGTGGTCTCAAGGTATGGTGGCCGCCTCGAGTGCTGGTGTTCCCGGCTTCAAGCCCCGGTGATGACCGGGATTTTTTCTCGTGGATTTCTTTTTTTTTTCTTTCTCTTTGCATATCCTTTACAGGACATCGCTGTCAACAGCTGCATCTTTCAGCTGTCTGTTGATTTCTTGGCAAGATTACGCTCAGTAGTTTGCCATTGCTTTCTGAACGGCCGGCTCAGTATCCCGCAAGTCACCAGCGGGGGTCGAACCGCTCCCAGTTCTATCCCGCTACGAGACTCTGCGTGATAAACGGCATTACGGAGAAAGTGTTGTAACCCCTCAGCCAGAGAGACCGGCCGTGGATTTCTAGTAATAAGATTTCCCCTAGTCGCTGGGTAGTGAGATCGGACGCCCGTGTGTATTGTTGCGCACGTAAAAAGTCCCTTGACAGTTGGAAATCGAAAAAGAGTAGCCTTACGGCGCTGCCCGGGCAAAATTTCGAGTTAAAAATCTACCAACAGTATTTCAGGATCCTCGACAGTGCTACGGAGTTGGTGCACTGAGCTGAGTTTCTCCAGACTTAGGTTTGAGTTAGGAGGAGAACGGAGCACTTTTGGGTTGCACCCGTGTGCCGTGATGTTGATCCATCGACTAAACTAAACTACCGCCAAACTTACCACTTCCTATTCTAGCGGACATCTTTATGGCGCACCTAGAAGAACACATATCTAGAATATTAAGGGCCTTCTTCAATATCGACGGTTTGTGCG
Organism: Cepaea hortensis; assembly: GCA_963921405.1. Lineage (NCBI taxonomy): Eukaryota > Metazoa > Mollusca > Gastropoda > Stylommatophora > Helicidae > Cepaea > Cepaea hortensis. The sequence continues at coordinate 45,166,282 of OY992891.1, forward strand.
TGGTATATTATCCCTCACATGGACAAGGCTACAAGCAGAGTCATTCCACTCCACCATGAACCAAACCCTCGAGAACATTTCTTTGACCATTGACCAAGAAAGTAACAATACTTTTCCGTTCTTAGACAGCCTAATCCGACTTCGAGATTATGGCACCATTCAAAGAGCAGTCTATCGAAAAGGTCATGGACTGTCCAATACCTGAGTGTCAATAGCTTTGCACCCATAACAAATAAGAATGAGCCTATGCGGAACCTATTTAATTGACCTACAAAGATTTTCACAATGAAAGAAGAACTAGACACCCTTCACCAGACTCTGAAATCTGATGGATTTCCCGTCGGCTTCATCAACTCAAGAGATTGC
>OY992891.1:45174147-45286647 GCA_963921405.1 Cepaea hortensis
ATATAACTAGGTTACCAGCTAACTGTTTACCACACCAAGCAATAATGCAAAGACCAAATGGAAGCAGAAGAAGAGGTCGACCATGTAAGCGATGGACAGAGGTAATAATAGAGTCCATGGGAATTGTGATACATGAAGCCCATAAACGGAACTCTCCTGCTGTTTATGCTTCACCTAGACACCGTAAGGTACAAGAAGAACTAGATGAGATGATATGATAGATGATACAGTGCCTTCTCTGCATGCGCAGCCATAGAAAGGCAGAAGTTATAGTGCAGCAATAAAAAACTCATTTTGAGAGTTGTCCCCGGCGATTCGATCGCATTGCAGGCTTCAGTTTGTTCACTAACATGTCACTGCATCGATCATTCTTCACAGTTTCACCCTTTTCGTGGAAATGCATCGATATCATCATTATTCAGTGCCTTGCTGGCCCAAATTGTGATCTCCGACTGCATGGATTAATCCATGGTTTGACTCCCTGCCGTGCCAAGAAACAAGACTGTCAAGAATCTTCTATTTATTTTTTTCCGCAAATCTTTCCGGTTGTCGCATCATGTTCCATTTGTTGTCTTCTCATAATGCCACACCCCCCCCCCCCCCCAAAAAAAAAAAATAAAAATAAAATTAATTAATTGAATAAAAAATTATGACTTCTTCTTTTTTGATAGTTCTGATAAGTTGTCTTTGCAACTCAGTTTCCCTCAAAACGTCCAGATTGTTCAATTTGGTTGTTCAATTGATTCCGAGCATTCTTCTATAAAACTATATCTCCAAGGCTCTCAGGTTTGTGTGTGCGTGTGTGTGTGTGTGTGCGTGCGTGCGCGCGCACGTGTGTATGTGTGTGTGCGTGTGTGTGTGTGTGTGTGTGTCTGTCTGTTTACTAATTATCCAGGATTCGTTAAAATTGGTTTTAGGTAACATGCAAGAAGTCTTTTTTCTAACTTTCACGGATAATGACTTATTGCACAAAAAGTTCTTCATTTGATAGAATACAGTTTTTTTTTTGTTCAATTACTAGAAAATAATGGCTTTTTGACACGCATTTGTGGTACCGCACCACCACGTCAGAAAACGGCTCCTGCGCAAATGTAAAGGGTTAATTGGGGTCAGTTGTTTTTAATTATATTCTGGTGATTGCCTAAAACCGTAACAACAATGACAGAAAACGTAATAAGAAAGAGACCTGGTGCTGAGACCTCCAGGTCAGGCCGATCAGATACCACTGGAGTGTGACACTGGGTCCAGGACTAGTAACCGTGATGACGGAATTATCCCGACTGTGTTACCAAGGAAATTCCATGTGTCAGTCTATGCAAGAGAGTGAGACTAGGAACGTGGAATGTGAGGTTTGTACGCGGGAAAGATTGGGATAGCATGTGATGAGAATGAGAGGTTAAATATTCAAATGTTAGACATTATTGAAGAACGTTGGAGAGACAAGGGACTTTTTATAACTGAAAATGGTAGCCTTTTCATATATTCTGGTAGTGATGTCGGAGGACAGATCGGAGTGGCACTTTGTTTAGATAAAACAAATGCAAAAGTTTTAATAGGGTATAACACGGTTAGAGATCGAATCCTCATCGTAAGACTTAAAGGCCATTAAAAAAACACAACTCGCATCCATATATATGCACCTACTTCAACAGCCGAGCATTGCGTAATTGAAGATTTTTACAGAACATTGCAAGACACATTACACAAGATTGGTCATAATGACATAACAATAATAATGAGAGATTATAATGCAGAAGTGGGCACATGAAGAGCTGAACACGAGAGACATAAGTAGGGAAATTTATATTGAGAAATATAAATGCTGCAGGTGGCAAATTAATTGAATTTTGCACAGAAAACGAGTTAATGGTAGCCAACACACTTTTAAAACAACACAGAGGAATCTCTTCTTGTGAAAGTCCCCGGACAGTACTGCCAGAATCCAAATAGATTATATTGTAATACAAAGAAGATGGAAATAAACAGAATACATTCACAGATTCAACCACTATGACATTACAATGAAATCTCATCCTTCATCAGAAATTATATTTCCTGAATGATAATTAGTCATTCATACTGATGGGTTTTATCAAATGATACATTCACATCTGTTTAACAATAATGAAATCACACATGAATCCTTACAGAATGCTCACAGCAAGGACATGGATTTATGTGATCATTAGGCATAATTATGAGATTCTCAAAGGATACTTCATCATGTGTAGCAATAATGAGAGTAAACATGGGTCCCCACATTGTCTCATATATTTATGTGATCTACTCAGTCTACATTCAGGCATTGTGAATCTTAACAATTCTATCTTGCCGGTTGACTAAGTATTATGGTGCGGCACAAATGTTGATTCCACCTGTTTACCACATTGAAAATACATTTGACTCACCACATGGGTCCTTTAACTCAACACACAAAATTATGTGAATCTATTTAGTTCTCATGTGTTCATGAAATACAAGATAACTATTTGTTTGTCCATGTGCTCATGTCAAAAATAAATCTACTGACTAATTACACATTACACTAATTTCTCTATCAGTGCTGGCACAGGTAAACTAGTTTTAAATATTAAGTTACTCACCACTCTAAATTATACTGAATGAGTTGGCTACTTAAGAAATGTGTACAACTTCAGTCTAATAATTAACATTAACTAAGTTGTTTAGCTAGGAGAAAATAAACCTCACTGTAGTTTTCTCCTAATGTTCAGTTATCTATGACTATGATATTATTTAGTTTCTACTAAATTAATTTCTTAAGAACTCACCACTCTAATTCATTGTAGATTGAGTTTCATGCTTTAAGAAATAAAATGTACATGTGTCTAGTGTTTATACATTAATTAAGTTGTTTAACTGGGAGAACAATAAAACTCACTATGGTTATTCTTAATGGACAGTTTACCCATAGGCTATGAGAACTGAATATATTATTTAAATTAATTTAAGAACTTACCACATGGTTTTACAATACTGACTTACCACTCTTCTTCTGGGAAACAGACTCACAAACTAATCTAAGATTTAAAATAAATATTCTATTTACCTTCATCCGAATAGGGCGGCTTCACAACACATGTCAACAGTTGACAACACCAAGATATCAGGTCCTCATTTGGTTGATTCCAAATACTGGCTGCTGGTTTTCGTCCTTCTATTCTCTCTAGACTTTACTTTTCTAGTGTGGTCGTAGCGAGTTGAGAAGCTACCATTTCCCGAAGGCACAGTCATCCTTTCTCTTGGTTTGTGACAAATTGTGGTTTGAGTTTGTACAATGAGGCCCGGAAACCGGTTGTAGCTGTTTATATCTCAGCTTTTCCCGAGTTCTGGTTTTACGCCGACAATGAGTTCTATTGAATCTTGAATCGTACAATTGTGGAACAAAACAACGCTCTTGCTGTGTCAACTTTAATTGTCGACGAGAAATATTAACAGCACGTTACGCTTGTGAAAATATAATATATCACAATGTCATTGTTCTCGAAGGCATTCGTCGGCATAGCTGAAAACATGAGGCTGAACAGTGTTGTTGCTAGAACACATCATTGCTTCACTCCATTGGTGACAGGAAAGGACTCAGACAGTTCACCATTGTCCTGTACTCTTGTCTGCATATCATCATGAAATAGCCGCACTATTTGGATCAACTTTTGTGGACAGCCATATTTCGCCATAATCTTCCACAGTCCTTCTCTGCTGAATGTATCACAAGCCTTGGTAAGGTCAATGAAAGTGGATGACATTTCAGAGTTCTGTTCCTGACATTTTTCTTGCAGCAGCGAAAATCATTCAAGAGTTCCTCGTTATTTTCTGAAGCCACATTGACTCTCAGGAAGAAGACCTTGATCGAGATGGGCCGTGAGGCGATTGAGAAGAATTCTGGCGAGTATCGTCCCTGCGATTGACAGCGAGGAGATGCCTCGGTGGTTGTCACAGGATTGGCGGTTGCCTTTACGTTTGTCAAGGTGGAATATTGAAGCGTCCTTGAAATCTTCTGGTATGGTCTCGTTCACCCATATGTTTGTAAAGACTTGGTGAAGCTTCTCTATTAGGACCGGCCCACCTGCCTTGTATATCTCTGCTGGGATGGAATCAGGACCAGGCGCCTAACCACTGGAAAGTTGCTGGATAGCTTTGTGTAGTTCCAAAATGGTTGGCAGGTCATCAAGTGTATCATTGATGGGAACTTGGGGAAGGCAGTTGATGGTTTCGTCATCGAAGAAGGAAGTTGCATTTAAGATGCTCTGCCCAGCGTTGAAGTATTTCTTTCTTGTCGGTGACCAATGTTCCCCCATATGCACTGAGGAGGGGAACTACGCCTGGTGATGGAGGACCGTAGACCGCTTTCAGTGAGTCGTAGAAGTTTTTCATATTATGTCTGTCAGCAAAACCTTGAATTTCATCAGCTTTGTTGCTCAGCCATAAGACCCGCATGTGCCGAAGTTTCTGCTGCACTACTCTCCGAATGTTATTGAAAGAATATTTTTTTATGTTGACTTCGGGTCATTCAAATGCGCCTTAAGGAGAAGATGTTTCTCGGCCAGCAATTGGTTGATTTCTTCAGAATTTTCATCAAACCAGTCTTTATGCTTTCGGGGAAGGGGGGGGGGGGGGCTGGACCCAAGATTTCCATAGCAGTGCTGTAAATTATGTTCGTTAGGGCTCTCCACTCTGTTTCCACATCCTGTTTAGCTGCAGCATATGGCTTGAGGCGGTCTTCCAGCATATTTTCAAACGACAGCTGCATTTCTTTACTGTTTAGACGGGTGACATTTAGTTTAGTTTTGTTTTGTTTGTTTGTTTGTTTTTTTTTTTTTTTTTGCATTTTTACCCCTTGAGGACGCCTAGGTGGTTTGATGTGTATGTTTATTTTCGAGATAATGAGACGATGGTCTGTCCAACATTCGGCACCACACATGATTTTGTCACCCGAACGCCTTGTCTGTCACTTCTCCTGACGATGACATAGTCAATGAGGTGACAGTGTTTCGAGCGAGGGTGCAATGACAAGGATAAGCACGAATAAAAAGCAATAAGACTGGGAGGAGAATGGGGAAACTCTAAATAAAAACTACAAGGAGGCAACTAGAAACTTCTACAAAATCATAAGTGCAATGAGAACCAGCGGAGAACCCTTAGACCCAACTGAAAGAATTAACAGCGAACATGTAGAACCAATAAGTGAACAAAAACAAATCCTACTAAGGTGGAAGCAGTACTTCGAGCGACTTCTAAACATTCCATCAGATGTCACAGGAATTCAAGAAATCGACACAGAGGCCACCGAAGAACTAGAACCAGACATACTTAAGGCCACCGAAGAACTAGAACCAGACATACTTAAAGCAGAAATTATAGAAGCCGTCAGACTGAACATATAACCGAAACAAGATGAAATACAAAATGAAGTAATTAGAGCAGCAAGAGAAGTATGAATAGCATGGCTACATAGACTATTCAACCATTTTTGGGTAGAGCAGCAGAATCCACGAGACGGAAAACGCCATAATTATCCCAATTTCGAAAATCAAAGGCAGCAAAAGAGACACAATACATAGGCATTTTGAGTCATTGTCACGAAAAACACCGTGATTAACCAGTTAATGACAATACAGGCAATCTGATTAAACGGCTTGTTTGCAGGGCCCCGGTTGTTTTTTTAACAATACAGTAAAAACAGGTCGGATTCAAGCAGAAGTGCCCGGATCGGGAGATAAACAGTCCCGTCTGTCATTTAGAATTTCCCGACATCAAACGAAATGGCGGCTTTGCTTGTCACCACATGACAGAAAGTGTGGGATTGTTATTGGGAACATTGGGACACCTGCAGGACATCAACAACGTCACGTGAACAATTCAAGGCTGTTTGGAAAAAAACATGATTGGGGGAGACAGTGTAACTCAAACAGTTGATTTAGGCGGACGTGCTTTGGTACTGCAGTTAGGGAGTGGAATAATATCTACCGTGTGCGAATTGGGTTAATTTAATTTTACACGTGCCTGTCATGGCAAATGTAGATGTGATTTGATCTAACTGCGGTGTTGCCTAAGGTAGTCATATTGTATAATTAGTCCTAATTAATTTAGGCAGTAGCATGGTTGAAACTAGCTAGAGTAGGGAAGTGATACTTGGCTCTGTTAGTTGAAAATAGAGTAGTGAAGTGTTGATAAGCTCTACTAGTTGAGAATTGAGTAATGGGGGATAATTGGGATCTTCCAGTGGGTGCTCCCTGGTGGTGGGGGGGGGGGAGGGTGGGGGGTTCCGCACGCTGTTTGTTGTTTTTTTTCTTCTTGTCTTGGCCTGATGAAAACCTATGTGTTTATGTGTTGTGCAATGACAAGGATAAGCACGAATAAAAAGCAATAAGACTGGGAGGAGAATGGGGAAACTCTAAATAAAAACTACAAGGAGGCAACTAGAAACTTCTACAAAATCATAAGTGCAATGAGAACCAGCGGAGAACCCTTAGACCCAACTGAAAGAATTAACAGCGAACATGTAGAACCAATAAGTGAACAAAAACAAATCCTACTAAGGTGGAAGCAGTACTTCGAGCGACTTCTAAACATTCCATCAGATGTCACAGGAATTCAAGAAATCGACACAGAGGCCACCGAAGAACTAGAACCAGACATACTTAAGGCCACCGAAGAACTAGAACCAGACATACTTAAAGCAGAAATTATAGAAGCCGTCAGACTGAACATATAACCGAAACAAGATGAAATACAAAATGAAGTAATTAGAGCAGCAAGAGAAGTATGAATAGCATGGCTACATAGACTATTCAACCAAATTTGGGTAGAGCAGCAGAATCCACGAGACGGAAAACGCCATAATTATCCCAATTTCGAAAATCAAAGGCAGCAAAAGAGACACAATACATAGGCATTTTGAGTCATTGTCACGAAAAACACCGTGATTAACCAGTTAATGACAATACAGGCAATCTGATTAAACGGCTTGTTTGCAGGGCCCCGGTTGTTTTTTTTAACAATACAGTAAAAACAGGTCGGATTCAAGCAGAAGTGCCCGGATCGGGAGATAAACAGTCCCGTCTGTCATTTAGAATTTCCCGACATCAAACGAAATGGCGGCTTTGCTTGTCACCACATGACAGAAAGTGTGGGATTGTTATTGGGAACATTGGGACACCTGCAGGACATCAACAACGTCACGTGAACAATTCAAGGCTGTTTGGAAAAAAACATGATTGGGGGAGACAGTGTAACTCAAACAGTTGATTTAGGCGGACGTGCTTTGGTACTGCAGTTAGGGAGTGGAATAATATCTACCGTGTGCGAATTGGGTTAATTTAATTTTACACGTGCCTGTCATGGCAAATGTAGATGTGATTTGATCTAACTGCGGTGTTGCCTAAGGTAGTCATATTGTATAATTAGTCCTAATTAATTTAGGCAGTAGCATGGTTGAAACTAGCTAGAGTAGGGAAGTGATACTTGGCTCTGTTAGTTGAAAATAGAGTAGTGAAGTGTTGATAAGCTCTACTAGTTGAGAATTGAGTAATGGGGGATAATTGGGATCTTCCAGTGGGTGCTCCCTGGTGGTGGGGGGGGGGGGAGGGTGGGGGGTTCCGCACGCTGTTTGTTGTTTTTTTTCTTCTTTTCTTGGCCTGATGAAAACCTATGTGTTTAGTTCATCTGTCCCTGACAGAGTTAGGTTCACTGTATTTTTCTGAGCGAGGCCGATGGCCCACGATTATCTAATAAAGATCTGTGACGGGGAGGCTATCACCAGTTGTGTTATATATTTTACAGGTTCCCTCTGGTCGGGATGAAGCACACAGAATCATTGAAAAATCTGATCCCGGATAAAATTTTGGTGCAGGAAGATTGGCCAGCAACTTTCTCAATGGGTCTATGCTAGAAGAAGTTGATAAACATTGCTCGGTGGAGCTGAATGGTATAAGTATCCTACATGAGTTCATACCATTCGTTAACACACCTGAAGTGATGGATGCTCAGTCCACGTATTACTAGATCAGTAGGAACTGATGTTCACATTAGATGAAACCAAACATTGAAGTGTAGTTGTTCCACGTATCAAGGAAATCATAACTTTCAGACAATATCTAGAAAATAAAGAAATCTATTTTAGTCTAGATACAATGACTGTTTAAGAGTGAAAACTATAGAATATTTCGCAAGAAGGAAAAACGTCATGTTCATAGGACAGTGTTCCATGTTTTTTCACTGCGCAGGAATTATGAAGTCTGAGTTTCTATAAACTATTAGGAAGTTTTTTTGTTAGGAACAAAAATAGTATCGTTCACGGATTATAGATGTGAATGGGGATCAGATCTCATGGTCATCAGAGCTCCTGGAGGAGGACATGTCTGGAGAGAAGGACACGACTTCGGTGAGGTCCATTGTGCTGATTCTTGTGATGTCGTGTAATCCTTGCCATGATGAGTGGACTCTGATCATGAACTCTGTGGTCTGACCTATACATTTACATTAGAATACACGACACACATTTTCTTCGCATACACGTCTCATATACGTTACACTTTTCTTTTAATAAATTAATCTTTATTAATTTTTAGAAGCAAGAGTTGTTGAAATTATGATGTTGCTCCAACATCATAAGGGAAGAAATACAAACTAGAATCAACTCTGGAAATAAGATATACTATGCACTACAACATCTACTAAAATCAAAGGCGCTATCTCGTAACACCAAAATCACAATATACAAAACACTGATCAGACCAGTTGTACTGTATGGCTCTGAAACCTGGAGTACAACGAAAGGAGACGAAGCCTTGTTACAAACCTTTGAGAACAAAATTTTAAGACGCATCTTTGGACCCATTAGGGATACACAAAGAGGAGAGTGGAAAAGAAGAAGTAACAAAGACATTTATGATCTGTTTAAGTCCCCGCTAATCACTGGTATCATGAAGGCTAATAGACTACAATGGCTGGGGCATATAGAAAGAATGGAAGATAATAGGGAAACAAAACTCGCTTACACTCAGGAAATAAATGACCGTAGACCCCGAGGTAGACCAAGAAGGCGGTGGAGTGATAATACGTGTACAGACCTACAAGCACTTGGAATCAACGACTGGCAAGAGAAGGTCCACCAGAGAGACGAATGGAGACGGATTGTATTTGCAGCAAAGAACCTCAATGGCTCGGAACGCTGAAGAAGAAGAAGAAGAAGAAGAGTTGTTGAATATGGTGCGTTGGGGAAGTATGAGAGGGGGCATAGTACGACAGAGGGAGAGGAAAGGGTGTCCACGGGCTGATGGAGTGTGTTGGACGGAAGCTGGTGGATTCTCCAGGATGTTGATAGGGGAAAAAAAAATTATAATGTGGGTGTTGACTCCCCTCACTCCAGGGACGACACTTTAAAGGAAGACACGACAGTCATACTTGGAAAATATTTTGCAAAATTCTTGAGAAAAGAACCTATAATATCTATGGAACCCCAGCTAAGCGAAACACAACTTGGATTTAGGAAAAACATAGGATGCACAGATGTCATTTTTTGCTCTTAGACAGCTTACAGAAAAATCAATTGAATTCAATGAAACACTATACTTAACCTTTGTTGACCAAGAAAGGCCTTTGATAGAGTAGATAGAAACAAGCTGTGGGAAATCCTTAAACAATATGGAGTGAGTTCATATCTAACAAACCTATGCAGAATCTTATACAACAACTGTGAATGCATAGTGAGAGCAACTGGAGGACACTCAGAAACCTTCATCATAAGATCCGGAGTACGACAAGGTTGTGTCCTGTCCCATATCCTGTTCATAACCTATATAGACAACTTATGTAAAGAAACCAGCCAAACAGAGACCGTAATAACACCACATGACCACAGCACAGAAGAAGAACCATCTGCAACTTACACCATCAGAGAACTTCTGTTTGCGGATGACCAAGCACTAATAGCAAAATCATAAGATGAATTACAAGACCACATGAATAGTCTAAACAAAATGTGTAGGGAACATAACATGAATATTAGCATAAGTAAAACAGAATAATGACCACAACTAAAGAAGAAAAAACAACAACAATTAACAAAACGAACATCCATTGAAAATATAAAGAGTTTCAAGCACCGAGGAAGTATAATATCATCAAGTCGCAAATCAGCAGACGAGATCGAAAAGAGATGCAATAAGGGAAACCAACTCAATGGACAAATAGCACCAATATTGAAGATCAAATGTATCAATAGTTACAAAGAAAGAACTTTACGACACAATCTTCCTACCAACTATATGCTACCGATGCCAAACCTGGACAATGACAGAAAAAGAGAAAAGAAAAATCACAACAACAGAAATTAGATTCCTGAGAAGAATACTCAATGTATCAAGAAGAGATAAGATCAGAAATGAGTTGAGTTGAGTTGAGTTGAGTTGAGTTAAGAACCGACATCACTGGACTCAAGACATTCCCATACGTGCTCTGTCCCCTCGTTCAACACCCAGCGAAGAGTCATACTACTAATCGTTCTCACCGCTATCTGATTAAAAGTTATCCTGGTCTTCCCTCTCAGTTTGGAGATTCTTCCAGAACCCCTGCCGATTCCCCGCAATCTCATTCTTTCCACATATCTCAATCTTTTCCTCCTCCTTATCCACCTGGTCCCACAAGCGCAAGACCACCTCCCCCTTGTCCATAGGCAATCTGCTACCAAGAGGTGCATTCCCTGCTAGTCTATCAGCCTGCTCATTCCCCCGCACCCCGGATGGCCAGGGCAAAATATCCATACAATTCTCACAATCTGTGACCCCTGAAGCGAGAAGATCCATTCCACACGAAACATTCCGTTCTCCACCTCACTAAGCATACTCTTTGAATCCGTAATAAATACGACGTGTGTTGCAGTAGTCTCCTCTACCAACGGAATGCAGCGGTTACTTCCTCCACCTCCATTCTCATACTGGAGGTCGTAGTCTCATATGCCAGACTCTCCTTTTTCAAGACTCGTCCATTAGCCTTTGCAATAAAGCCCCAACCACTACGTCTGTTTCTCACCACTGACCCATCGGTGTAGATGACTATGTCACCTTGATGTGTGTTACTCTGGATCAGCTGTTGCACTTCAAACTCAGTGCGGCCCGCTGCCCATTCTCTGCACTCACGACCCAGTGTTATTATTACATTGTGCCAGTCCGTTGTGTCTTCCGGAACTTCAGCGCACTCTCTTCCACGATTGATGGTCTCTAGATCACACACCTGACGTATAGAAAGTTCTGCCTGTGCCATCCAGGACCTCCTTCGTCTTAGTCTATGACCTTTGACCATATCAATGGCTGCATGCAGCGGGTGATCCCTATCTGCAGCATCTCTCAGGTACCATTTGGGCTGAAGGACCCTATGCCTATCCGTCATTGTTGGTAGCGCCAGGATATGCCTCATGCATATAATTAGTGTGTCCTTTGTGCACCCCAGGATTAACCGCATGGCGGCTTTCTGCTGTATGCGCTCCAACCTTTCAGGCTGTCTCTTTGATACTGTCAGCATATATATATATATATCATCTCATCTCATCAGGTTTCTCTTGTACCTTGCGGTGCCGGGACGGCGGTAATTAGCGCGTTTACCATTATCAATGACAGTTAGATGAAGTCATTATATCGCACCTGGTCTTTGAAGATGTGTCCACGTACTCCTGTAGCATACCATAACGACTGTAATAACTGTATTGGCTTGTCTTTTGTTCAGTTTTCACGTGTATCAGAAATGAAGAAATCGGGACTAGAGTGGGGGTTATAGCAGTGCTAGATTTTATTAGAAGGCAGCAAGTCAAATGGTTTGGCCATGCAAGTAGATTACCAACTAACAGTACACCACACAAGTAATGATGTACAGACCAGAGGAAGAGGCCGACCACGTAAACGCTGGATGGAGGGAATAGCAGAGTCATTGGGAATATCGATACACGAAGCCCATACGCGGGCACTCTCCCGGTGTTTATACTCCACCTCGGCACCGCAAGGTAGAAGAGGAACCTGATGTGATGAGATGATATTTACACACGCACACACACACACACCCGTATGGGTGTGTGTGTGTGTGTGTGTTGGGGGGGGGGGGGGGGTTAAAAATGGACATATAAAAAATCTCAAGTATCCTGCTTCTTTCGCTGGATATACATTCATGTTAATGTCTGAAGATGCACAAACAAAAAATCTACACATCAGCCAGGATTGATCGAAGTTGCTGCAAGTGTCTTCACCCGGAAGAAAATCGCTGTGTTCCTGTTGGGGTGTCTAATGTAGATTAAGCTTCCGCTTGCTTTTAGCCTTTTTAACTGAACCATTTGTGAGTATACCTGGATGCTGCTTCTTGTGTACATGAAGTGACACAGATTATGAAAATCACCACAATCTATCCTCACATGTGTTCACCATGCCGCAATAGATGCTAGCACACGCTGGTCGCTCAAGAAGAAGGGAGAGGAGAAACACAGCACCGCAAGTTTAGATTTGCGCAGTTATTTTTTTGTCCTTTTCAGAGAGACACTGAATTGGCTCTCGCGTGAAAGCGTAATCGATGTATGCAGAAAGTCAACATGAAAAATAAACATTGACAGCACAAGTCTACACTAAAAATGTTCCGGTTATAGACGTTATGCTTGCTGATGAAGGGGGTATATTATATATTCCATGTTTATGCCGGTGTTTGTTTACTTATTTAGATTGTATCTCATCTGTCGAGGTGAAGTATAAACAGCGGGAGAGTACCCGCTTATGGGCTTCATGTATCGATATTCCCATGTACTCTGTTGTTATTCCCTGCGTCCATCGTTCACGTGGTAGCCCTCTTCCTCTACTTCCATCTGGTCTGTACATCATTGCTTGTTGTGGTATACTGTAGTTGGTAACCCAGTTGCATGGCCACACCATTTGACTTTATATAACGTGATTTGTTTCATATGAAATAAAAGTAATAAATCTGAAAGTTAAATCGACAGTTAATCCATTTTTATATGATCCGAGACAGAATAGTGGATAGTTCGCTTGCTTATGAAGATGGTTGTTCTGTTCAATATCTGAAAGTGTGAAGATTGTTCTCCCCTGACCAGTACAGTACTTGTTCGTCCCGGTCTCATATAATCGGTACCTTTACATTCTCACGGAAGGGAATTAATAATCCAACTTCTGTATGCGTTGATCTACAGTATGTTATTTAGGTAATCAACAGATCGCCAACAATGCCCATCGAACTATTAGTTCACAAGTGCTCAAATCCCCTCCTCAGTATTTCCCTCACCGTGTAGTGACTGATCACACCAGTTCCCTGTTGGTTGACTATTCTTCTGTGGCTACCAGCATAGTTCTTATGTCTTGCTTTACCCCGTTTGACTTGGCATTCTTGCAGACATAATATGTCATGTTGTGTGTGACGGCGGCAACTAGCGCGTTTACCATTATCAGTGACAGTTAGATGAAGTCATTATTTCGCACCTGGTCTTTAAAGATGTGTCTACGTCCTCCTGTAGCATACCATAACGACTGTAGTAACAGTATTGGCTTGTCTTTTGTTCAGTTTTCACGTGTGGCATCATCATCATCATCATAAACATGTTCCAAGCCGATAGTTTCCATTCTCATAGATCACGAAAGTCTTCAATCAGGTTTGTGCTCTTGTCTCGGTTCTGACATATGGTATGGACAAGCTACCCCGGTATTTATCTCCCCTCTCGCTTGCTCTTTTCTCATCATGTTTATAGGTTTTATGTGGTTCTTCTAGAAGTGACTTATTAATTTTGTCTCACTCCTATATATTTTCGTAGTTTCCCCATAGATAGCATTTCGCTGCATTTAGATGGATTCGTGCAAAATAGAAGTGGGAAATACATTAAAGAGATAGAGATCCTTGAAAATTAAGGTATTAAGCTTGTCTGCTTGTCACTATTGTTCGTGTTTTACAGATAGAAAGATATGGCCCATGATATTTAATGCAAACATGCATGTACCATCACATTAATGCAGCAAACATGAACTTCCAAGTCAGATAAGTTCGATTCGAAAAATAATTTATATTGTATGTGTGACGTGTCACAAGGAGACATACTGCCAATGTATGTGCTCTGAGGTTACTTACTCGATGTTTCTCCAGTTCTTCTAACGCACGTACAAATATACACATATATACACAATAGACACACAAACACACACACATACACACACACACATACACACACACAAACATACACACACATCGTCAAGTGCCATGCTGACTGGCGTATGTGTTCATGCCTATTCACATATCTCGGTCTTTGGTTTTCTGGATCAACTCCGCTGTTGATATTCCTCCACGCCAACGTCTCATCCAGCATCATTTCTCTTGATCTGCTTCTCCCTCTCTCCCTCTTGATCTTTGCAGTTGTCACGGTGTTGTCCAATGTCTCTCTTCTCATCACATGACCAAAGAAAGCTGTTTGCCTCTTTTTTATTGTTGTATATAATGCTCTAGTTTCATTAGCCTCTTACAGTCAGTCGCTGTTAGTTGTGTTGGCAGTCCAAAGAATTCGTAACATTCGCCTCAGAAATCACATCTCTGTTGCTTCCAATCTTTTTCTAATTTGTTCATTTGCATTCCAAGATTCACAGCCATACGGCGAAACAGGTTCTATATAGCACTTCAACAATATCTTTCTTACATTCAGTTTTTGATTGATTGATTGATTTAGGAACCGACATCACAGCATTCGGGGCATTCCCATAAGCGCTCCGTCCCCATCCTCAGAAGCCAGCGAAGAGTTCCAACCCCAATAGTACCAGTAGCAATCTGATTATATGTGCGTCTCGCCTTTCCTCTAAGCGTCGAGCATAGGCCAGATCCCCTCGTCTCTCCACGCTGTCGCATTCTTGCCAGACCATGGTGATCCATTTGCTCCTCGGAGGTGTACACGTACTCCAGTTCTTCTTACATTCAGTGATATTGATTTATTAAATAAGATAGTCTTCATTTTCTTAAATGTAGCATTTGCTTGCTCTATTATGCACACACAGGTTCTATATAGCACTTCAGCAATATCTTTCTTACATTCAGTGGTATTGATTTATTAAATAAGATAGTCTTCATTTTCTTAAATGTAGCATTTGCTTGCTCTATTATGCACTTAATCTCTGTTGTGCACCTCCATCTGATGTTATAAATGCCCCAAGGTATCCAACTATCCACTTGGTGAAGAATTTTTCCTTCTATCTCTATTTCACATTTGGGTGACACCTTTTTTTCTTTGAAAGCACCATTGTTACTGTTTTCTTGATATTCAAGGAGAGCCCTTTCTTTGCACTCTCTGTTACTACAAAATCCAACAATTGCTGTAGATGTTTTTCATTATCCGCCATCAATACTGTGTCGTCTGCGTATCGTATATTGTTTATATTATAACCTCAGAATATTATTCATGGCTTCTCTTTGATCTCTTTCATTATTACTTCATTACAGAGGGAGAAGAGATCCGGTGACAAACCACACTCCAGTCGTACCCCAAGCTTTATTAGCTCATAATGTCTTTATTATTTCCCATGTTAATTGCTGCTACTTTGTTCCAGTAATTATTTCTTCGTAATTATTATTATTTTGACATCTTTCCCATCGATGTTAATATCTTCCAACATTTTAATAACGTCATCATCATGGTAGAACCATTTGCTGGATTTCGTGGTTATCTCTCTTGTATGTTCTAGTGAGAATACCATTTTTCAATCTAAAATACCACGAAGCATTTTTCGTTAGTTTGGGTTTTTCGCCTACAAATCTAAAGTAGGGTGACACTGTTGGATCGGCGCGTTGCGCCTTTATGAACTCTTCTGTGGTGTTGTTGTCCACTGTACCGCTAGGTGAAATGAGGTGGAGCATTTCATTCTGTAGGTCGTCTTGTTGTTTACTTGTTTCAGACCTTGTTATAGCATTAGCCTTATTGGAATAGGTTTCTCTCCAGGCTTTTATTTCGTTAGTGGTACATTTCTTTACACCTGGCAGACACCCGATTATAAGATCAGTACACGGGTTATGCAAGATGGCGCACGTAAATGTGCCGGATAAGAAAGGAGTATTTATACGAGCTGTGGCTAATGGGTACTTTTCTACATTGCCCGAAAAAGTTCGGCAATTCACGAACTCGCCTGTTTAGTCTTCTGGCTTTGCCAGTTCCTTTCTCAAACCGATCAAGGTACTCCCGCTGTCGATCAAGAGTTAGTTAGTTAGTTAGTTAGTTAGTTAGTTGCAGTTCTAACTTCACAGCAACGGGTCGTCCCCATTATGCTCCGTTCCAGTGCCAGTGAATATCACACAAAACGCTCCGCACTGCCCAATGAGTTGGCAAGGTTTATCATTCTCCATTCCATAGTGGAACTCTAATTTGCCTCTGGGGGCAACTGCTGCGTTTGCGTTTTCACTTGAAAACGGCACTGTATGCCCGCATTTCAGTACTCCATCTTCATGAAACTGATGACAAGTTGAACATCTATCATAATTAAGTATATCAATCGCTGCTACTACATTCTCTCCACTCTCTTGCATTTGTTCTTGCTCACTTTCGCTTTCAGACGATGAGTCAATAAGCACTGCATTCACACTTTTCAATCTGTGGCGCCCTCTACAACGTGAGCTATAATGTCCGAAACAATGGCCAAAAAAAAAAAAAAAACATTTAACCGCACGTCTGTAGGTTTCTCTCTTATTTTGCTGCTTCTTTATCATCATCTAGGGGTGAGATGGATAATTTGGATTAGCATCACACATTCCGAACTGATCGTGAGAAAATTTACAGTATGGACACTGTGTTGGATTAGGTCTTTGTTTTTCCCTAAATTTGAATGGTTTTTGAGGTTTACTACTGGTAGCTGCCTCTATCTCACTCTCTTCGATGTTAGCTTTAAATATGTCAATGTTAGAAGAAAAATAAGCTGATCCTCTTTTCTGTAACTGCTCTAACGATTCTACATCAGCTTGCTGTAAGAATTTGGCAACGGGACTTGTGCTCGTTGAAATAATTATGTCCATAATCATTAAGTCCCTAAGTTTTTCGTAGTTCTTATTCATCTTTGCAGCGTTCAGCCACTTATTGTATACGTCCTGAACGTGAAAGACGTAGTCAGCGAAGGTTTGATTATTTTTGGGTTTCAATTTGGAGAACTGAATTTGATACCCTGGGGCATCTAAAAGGAAATGCTGCATAATACATTGGTGAATATAGTCGTAGTCATTCCTTAGTTCTTCTTAATATATATCATGGCCAGTGCTCTTTTGGTATTTCCTGGAACTTTAACTAAAACTCTACATTATCGGACTAAGCAGAAATTGAGTCACCTTGGCAGAATGGTTTCACTATCCCTTTGTATTTATTATACTTATTTTCCTCCTCTTTACTTTTCAACTTGGTAGTTGCAATGTGCACATGGGATTCTACCTCCCGTTCCTTCATTTTTAACTGAGTCTGTGCCTCAATTTCTATTTGTTTTTCTCTTAATTGCGTTTCTTCTGCTTTTTGTGCTAGTTCTAATTCTTTTAGTTTGGTGGCATCTGCTAGCTTCTTCAGTTTGGTAGCTTCAACCAACTCTTTTAGTTTGGTAGCATCCGTTAGCTCCTTATGTTTGGTAGCTTCAGCTAACTCTACTAACTCTTTTTTATGCAAACGTTCTTGTACCCTTTCCTCTCTCTCTCTCTCTCTCTCTCTCTCTGCTACTGCTTTCCTATCTCTCTCCTCTCTCTCTCAATTGCTGTCACTCTATCCGTATGTTCTTTGTACTTTTTCTCTGCCCACTGTTCTAATTTGTCTCCACTAAACCCTGGTCTTTCCCAGCTTCTATACATTCTTTTAATGTCGACATTGTTATCAGTTATATTACACACCAGCAAATTTTACAATGTTCAATAATAATACAGTTGGCAATTTACAGCATTGAGAAAAAAATAAGAAGATGCTACCTTAATGTACAAAGTCAAGAAATAGGGTACTTATCTGATGCTTTGACAATTTCAGCTTTTCACGCCGTTCTCGGGAGTTATCTTCTGCTTTTTCCTTGTCACACTACACGGGGTGTTAGTAACACTTTCACTCTCCACTCTGGTGTGTAGAGCAACAACAATTAATATTCAACAAAGAAATTGATAATGCCATATACAATTTGTCTGTCTAGTCGTTTCTTCATAAAGGAAACCTGGAATACGGAATATATTTGTTAGTTTTGTCTGTCATCGTGTCTGTTGTCGTTTGTATATGTCACGTAGTCTTCACTGGTTTGGGCATCAACTGAAACGTTTTTGTGAAAACATTTTACATATCATTGTTATCACAATTTAATATGTTTCAACAATTTGCACACTCTCGTGGTCTTCCTTTCAATTATGCGTACTTTACGTTCAAGCAAGACTAGATTTTTCACATTTACGTTCCGATCTTACACATTCATCACAATCGCGTTTACACATTCTTGTAGGCTATGAATTCATTCGAACGCTGACACCACGTTTAACTGCCGTCCCGATCTTACACACTCACGCAGGCAGTGAATTCATTCAGTCAATTAACTGACCACTATCTGACACCACTTTTACACATTCTTGTAGGCTATGAATTCATTCAGTCAATTAACTGACCACTTTCTGACACCACGTTTAGCTGCCTGTCAACATCTTATATTGCATACAAGCTCTCTCGCTACTTCATCCACACCTCAAAGAAACAGTTGCGTGGATGGAACTTATACATTTTAATTCAGGCGAACCTGAGATATTTATACAGTCATGACCATGCGGTGACTGCCTGTCTAAATATACAGTGGTCGCCTTTCTTCACAATACTCAAACACAATCAGATACAAAACTCAACTCTCCCTATCTGTAACTTGCGCCCCGGTAAACTACATATTGGCTCTCGGAAAAAGCACACACGTCCTGTCTGGAAAGCTGTCCTGTCCCGTCTGACTAAGTTCAGTCGGTTGGCTGGCCTGGTCGTCCTAAATCCCGTGCGGTCAGCAAAACCCCGTGCTGTTCCATTCGTCACGTAGTACAGTAGTCTTGTTCATGCTAACCTTGGGTTGTACTACTCCTTAGTTTGTTACGGGTGTTATCCCGTGAACTATCGTCCCTCTATCCTCGGGGTTGGTCCTGCGGTTGTCCTAGATATGACACGTCCGTGTCCCCATCTAAGTCCTGTCTTATGACTGTTCTAAGTTATAGCTTGCGTTCTGTCTCTACTCTATCTACTCCCTTGTAGCGGTCCCTATCTACGTCCTATCTGTCCTTACCCTTCTTCTGTCTCTTGTCCTACCTATGTCCTACCTAACACTTTGACAGGGTGAAGTCCCCATAAATACTTTGTTCCTGTGCCTGGGAATATCACACGAAATGCTCCTCACTGCCCTATGTGAAAAGTGGAATAGAAAGGCGTCTCCACAAGCCAATAAACAACAATTGTTTGCATATCCTTTACAGGACATTGCTGTCAACATCAGCATCTTGCAGCTGATTGTTGATTTTTTGACAATATTACGCTCAGTAGTTTGCCATTGCTTTCTGAGCGGCCGGCTCACATACCCCGTAAGTTACCGACGTGATTCGAACCACTGCTGATTCTCACCGTCGTCACGTTACTTACGAGAGTATACGAGATTACGGAGAAAAGTCGCTAACCTCTAGGCCAGGAAGCCCGCAAAAGCCAATAGCCCGCACAAATTGTGCATAATGCCGCCGTCAGAATGCCAATGTAAAAGTCCTCTAAGGACTACAGTCCTCTAAGTCCTCTACAGTTCATCGTCGATGGAAGCGGCAGTCACTAGAAAACCAAAAGCCACGCATTTTGTTTTTTTTTGTTTTTTTTTTGTTTTGCAGTCAACACCAGCATTTTTCAGCTGTTGTTGATGTTGAATGCTCAGTAGCTTTCTGAGCGACCGGCTCACAACCCCTAAGTAACCAACGCGACGCGATCAGCTGCCGAATCTCGCGTAGCTATGTTACTCACGTGGATTTACGGGATTACGGAGAAAGTCGTTAACACCTTCGCCAGGGAGACCGGTAGCCACACATTATTGGCTTTAGTATTATCTATAAAGCACAAACATTTGTCTTGGTGTGTCTCTATTGATCTTTCTAATAGTGTCCGTAATGTATATATTGCATTGGTTGTACCCTTTCCTTCTACAAATCTATACTGTTTTTTCACAAATTTCCATTTTTATTTTCTGTCTTGTTCTTATCATTATACATCATTCTGAGTAGCAGCTTAGTGATGTGGTTTATGAGGTTAATCGTACGAAAATCTTTGCATTCAATTGCTCCTGGTCTTTTTGGTATAGCCATAAATACAGATTTCAGCATATCGCTTGGTAGATATCCACTGATGTAAATAGCATTCAACGTGTGTGTGTGTGTGTGTGTGTGCGTGTGTGTGTGTGTGTGTGTGTGTGTGCATGTGAGACCCGTTTTAGATTACCAAAGACTGTTCTCGATTATTGTTATCTATAGTAGACAAGTTGCTTTTTATGACTGTAGATAATGTTTCTATCAGTCGTGATCTGTGCCACATTAACTTGTGTGTACTCATTGTTTGTATTTTTGATAAGCTGTGTTTAGTTTTAGCGAACGTGTTTACCTAATTTCTCACGGTCGTTTGCAAGGTGTAGATTTCACCCACAGGTTAGTATGTCTTTCTGTCTGTTTGTCTGTCTATATGTCTGTCTGTCTGTCTATATGTCTGTCTATCTGTTTATCTGCCTGCCTACCTCCATGCTTGTCTGACTGTCTTTCTGTTAGTCTGTCTGCCTGTGTGTTTGTCTTATCAATTAGTGTGCCTCCTTGCCTACCTGCCTGCCTGCCTGCCTGCCTACCTACCTACCTACCTACCTACCTAC
Source organism: Cepaea hortensis (assembly GCA_963921405.1). Classification (NCBI taxonomy): domain Eukaryota; kingdom Metazoa; phylum Mollusca; class Gastropoda; order Stylommatophora; family Helicidae; genus Cepaea; species Cepaea hortensis. The sequence goes on from OY992891.1 coordinate 45,195,033, forward strand.
GTACCAACCTACATACCTACCTATCTACCTACCTAGTCCGTCTGCATCTCTCGTTGCATGCATTTCTGTGTCTACCTAGCAACTTACGAACCCGCCTGTTTTTCAACCTACATATATACCTACATATTTACTTAACTAATTGTCTGTCTGCCAACCCACCAATCTGCTTTCCTATCTACAAATCTACATACCTGCTACATTCTGCGAGGTTTCCTGCTACTTGCTACTACCGTCTGAAACAACGCAACATTCTAGTGTGTTTGCTGGCCTTATTATTTACCACTGTAGTCGTATTATTGATTCTGTAATTAGAGTCATGTGCCTATGGTGTGGTGGTGACCTAACAGTGTCTTGCATTTGCGTGTACTGGTCTATGCATGTATGTACAAGAACATGCGTGTATTCACACATTTCATAACCATTCAGAAACCATGCCCATTAATGGTTTTGCTTTAACCGTACATCATTCATTGCGTTCGTCGATGTCAGCTAATTCTTGTTCGTTCTGTCTTAGAGTATCACAAAATGCTGGCTTTTGCTTTAGCTGGTAATTAATATATCTTTCTAAGTCAACGTTCAAAATTTCTTGCTATCTAATGCTCCAGGATTGCATACAAATGTGTGTGCGTGCGTATGTGTGTGCACGTGCGCGTGTGTGTGTGTGCTCGTGCGCGCGCGCGTGTGTGTGTGTGTGTGTGCTCGTGCGTGTGTGTTTAAGTTGAACATCACAACATTCCCTCTTTAGGTACTGCCAAATGTCCGTGACTCACGTCCGTGTGTTGCTAGAGACAATATATATGTTCTCGTAAATTTTACTTTAATCTATTTATTGGTGTTGCGTCATAGGTTCTTACTAATCTTTAGCATATGCATTGAATGGGAAATCTAGGTCTGATTTTCTTTAAACAGCTCTTGTTTTTGTTGAATAGAAATAAATATAGAGAATCAAGATATTCACAGTTTGTGGCATTTTCAATTACTTCATAATTGATTGTTGGCTGGTATACAGTATTGGTCATGACCATTATTTGTTTTCTGCTCTTTAAGTGCAAAGAAGAAAGAAAACACAGATTGTGACTTTTACTCTGTCTCTTCTAATTATTTTCCAGTATCTGGAATGTAGACCGTGGTATATTGCATATCTGTTCTAGAGCTGAATTTTTACCAATAATGAACGTGTCAAAAGTGCCTCTCATCTCATCATATTTGACGCTTGTCGTTACATTTTCTGAATGGATAATGAACAAGAAGGTTATAAAATATATCATTTTCTTAACCCTCTTTGCATTTCAAATCAGTTTGTTGTTTCGCCGCCTACTTTGACAGCTGCTTATTATTTATTATATAATTATTCCTCAAAAAAGATATTTCACAATCTCTTATTCTCAATAGAGATGTAGACCATTTTACAATCTATGAAACAACTATGGAGATTTGCAGTGTGTCTCTGCATTTCTCAAAGATGGTTTGCATTTCTCAAAGATGGTTAGCATGTGGAAGACATGGTCCCTGTCTGACACCTGCCTGGGCTTCTTATAATTCATATTCTAACATACTTTCAATCCTCGTCATGTTACGAAGGTAAGTTAATAAGTAAGTCACAAATGGCTGCAGAAAAATAACTAAATATGATAACAACTTGAACCAGTTTATTTGTATACATACATTGTCCCTTTATTTCTCACCATAATTTTCACCAACATTGATGCACTTATCCCATAGTTTTATCAGTTCTCCCAAACTGCCTGCATAGAACTGCGTGCTCTGTTCTCTAAACCACGTTTGCACTTCACATTCAACTTCGGCGTCATTCGCGAAATGTCTCCCGCCAAGGTGAGTTTTCAGTGGACTTAGCCCCTAGCGATTTCCAACAGAGCGGTGCATAGTCAGGTAGAAAAAATTACTATGGCGAGTCAATAAGTAAGTCACACAGTTCTGTGGGATGGCAGGTAAATGAAGACAGGGCACGCAGATCTATGCAGTCGGTTTGGGAGAGCTTATAAAACTATGGGATAAGTGCAACGATGTTGGTGGAAATTATGTTGAGAAATAAAGGGACAACATATGTATACAAATAAACTGGTTTCAAGTTGTTATCATGTTTAGTTATTTTTCTACAAACATTTGTGACATACTTATTAACTTACCCTCGTAGCATGCCTTACTAGTGATATAGTATTATAAATTTAAATGTCCTTTCGTTTGGGAGAGGGCTGTAGACTCTTCTCGTTCATGCTTTGAGCCAGACAGCGCTATTCCAGATGTTCTCACAGAGTGCGTGATATATAAGGACGTTAGCGTCTCCGCCTGCCTAGATTAGGTTATCATACACGGTATGTTATTGCATATTCTTCTAATTATGAAATCATGTGCAACTTGAAGAAAATAGCAACGATTGTAGACTTGACAAAAATGGTGTTTGTATTTATGTCACATATTAAACACAACGAGACTAAATCGCTCGTCTACATGCAACGTTGGAATCTGATTATTATAGTACACGAAAACAATGAGCACATCTCACACACTGTCAAACAGCGTGAATTCCCGACAATACCAATATACTGTGTCACAGGAACAAATCGCTTCAGTCTGTAAATTGTGTGACTTGTTTATATTGTTCGGAGTGACATAACTAGAAAAATAGTCTTATGTAATTCCATTGTTCAAGGATTACGTTATCTTTGCAAGACGTTCATTGGATATATGTATGAAATGTTATAGTAAAATTAGCATATGTATAGTTTAAAATACTGAGTTACACAGGTGCAATCATCAAAATATTTTAAAAGCCACATGAATACTACTAGTAAGTAAATAAGTAAATGTATCTCTCACTGATTGTTATATATAACTAAATGATCTCTGTGACCACCAAGTTAGTTGCATATCCTTTACATGACGTCGCAGTCAACACCAGCATTCTATTCCAGTGTTCTATTGGCAAGTTTACGTGCGGATCAGATGTTCGCCATTGCTTTCTGAACGACCGGGGACCCATACCATTTCGAAAAAAAACAATGCAAGGCGGTCTGCTGCCAAATCGACCGTAGCTGTGTTTCGAGCGCGGGCATACGGAATTATGAACTGCGTAAACTATAATGAGTATCGTATATTTGAGAAGTTGCAAAGCCCTGGTTTCATGGTTTCTGTTTTTTTTTTTTAAATATTTTTTTTATTTTCCAGCAACGATGGAAAAAATAAACACATTTATAAAGTAGTATAGTGAAATGCTAAATAAGCCTCTTATTAGGCCACGTGTAATATTCTTTGTACACACAGGGGCGGTTTTAAAGATTGAGGTTGAAGGCCAAATTAGTGAGCATTCGGTGTAGAGAAGTAGTAACATTGACCGACTACACCTTGTTTTAGCTATCACCATAGCCTTCATGCTGCTTGCCGGTACACAAATCATAAGTGTATTCATAGTACCTGATCCTCAGTCCATGATGAGTAAAATTCGAAAGTTGACAGATGCGTCGCCAGTTGGTACCAAGCGTCTTTCTTATAGAGACTTTCAAGTCTGCTCCAACGGATGACAGTGCGCATGCATAATGTGCTGTGACACCATTCGAAATAACATAACATATATTTATTCTGTCCGTCTTAAGCCAGAGTGCAAAGCAAGGAGAGAAGAGATCTTTTGGCTTCATGAACACAAAAGAAATATTTAATGACTAAAGACTATCTACCAATGGCTGCAAGTTGAAGACACAATAACAGACAATACAACATATCTAATGGTGCTAGGTTTTAAATGTGGTTCCAGCAAGGAAGACTTAAGGGGCTAGGAACCTAAGGTGTCTACAACTATTGTATTACTGTAGCGATCAACGTGTTACATTTCCTGAAGGAGGCGGATCATCTGTAGGCTAGCCCGAACTGCGACTCTAGACACCAAGACGATACTGAGAAACAAAAACACTGCTAAGAAACAAAACACCACTGAGAAACAAAAACACTGATGAGAAACAAAAACATTGATGAGAAACAAAAACACCGCTGAGAAACAAACAAGTTTCCCAGAAATCATTCAACCTTCTTAGCGGGAATTGGAACCTATGTCACTTAATATGTAAGACAAATATCTTCGGCCATCCGACCTTACAGGGTTATGTACATGCTGTTAATACAATAATATTGTCAGTAGATATATGTGTTTGATAACTATAGTCTGTTTACTGAATCTCACAGCACAGCGAAACCTGGACTTGGCATGCTGGGAAAGATAGGCGCTGTCCTCACCGGTCTGTGTATCGGGCTCTGGTATTTTAGAGATAATAAACTAGGTTAGTATACTATATGTGTTGTCAATGATTGTGTCGCCAAGGTAGTTGTCTACAAGAGACAGCGTGGTCTTTCAACATAACATAGCTGGTACACTACGATAGTGATAATACTAAGGATGTTGTTGCTTATTCTGTTCTTCTTCTACACAGCTTCTATTAGACCAGAGCATGCAGAAAGACGATGCATGTTAGCAGCTCCAATGAATAGGACAAGTAACAATCTCTAGAATCCGCACTGAATACAATAGGCCACATGTTTAATCATCTATATTATATCAGAGACACTGATGAATGCAACTGTGCGACTGGTAAAACGATGTTCATTACAGAAGTGCCCAACACATGCAGAACAGAGAAAACTATCTTGGCACTTGGCCGCTCCACTTGAGGACACTTTATGGATATATCAACAAACACAAATAGACTGCTGCTTTCTTTGGATTTATTAATCTTAATGCTTGAAAGGGAGCGAGAACTGAGGTGGTTCGACCCCCGCTCGTGACTTGCGGATACTGAGCCGGCCGCTCAGAAAGCAATGGCAAACTACTGAGCGTAATCTTGCCAAGAGATCAACAGACAGCTGAAAGATGCTGCTGTTGACAGCTAAGTCCTGTAAAAGGATACGCAAAACATTTAATGCTTGAAAGGCCGGTCTCTCTGGTCTAGAGGTTACACGACTTTCTCCGTAATATTGTTTACTCTCGTAAGTAACGTGACATTGCGCGAGAATTGGTAGCGGTTCTCTTCGCGTCGGTAACTTACGGGATATTTGAGCCGGTCACTCAGAAAGCAATGGCAAACTACTGAGCATAATCTTGACAAGATATCAACAATCAGCTAAAAGATGTTGATGTTGACAGCGATGTCCTGTAAAGGATATGCGAATAAAAACAAACAAAAACAATGCTTGAAAGTGTACGACGACGACCACGACGACAACGAAGAAGAAGAAGAGGAAGAAGAAGAAAGAAAGAAAGAAAGAAAGAAAGAAAGAAAGAAAGAAAGAAAGAAAGAAAGAAAGAAAGAAAGAAAGAAAGAAAGAAAGAAAGAAAGAAAGAAAGAAAGAAAGAAAGAAAGAAAGAAAGAAAGAAAGAAAGAAAGAAAGAAAGAAAGAAAGAAAGAAAGAAAGAAAGAAAGAAAGAAAGAAAGAAAGAAAGAAAGAAAGAAAGAAAGAAAGAAAGAAAGAAAGAAAGAAAGAAAGAAAGAAAGAAAGAAAGAAAGAAAGAAAGAAAGAAAGAAAGAAAGAAAGAAAGAAAGAAAGAAAGAAAGAAAGAAAGAAAGAAAGAAAGAAAGAAAGAAAGAAAGAAAGAAAGAAAGAAAGAAAGAAAGAAAGAAAGAAAGAAAGAAAGAAAGAAAGAAAGAAAGAAAGAAAGAAAGAAAGAAAGAAAGAAAGAAAGAACAAGAACAAGAAAAATAACTATCACGCTAGTAAGTTATGTTAGTATTATCATGTTGCAAGAAATAATAGACATAATTGCAGCGCAATGTAAGAACAAAAGTCTTAGTTTCGTTAACAGAAATATAGATATAGTAATAATCAATAGGAAAAAATTTCTTTTTAAATTAGTTAGTTAGTCGCGGTTCCAAATCCACAGAAACAGGTCGTCCCCATATTGCTCCATTCCTGTGCCAGTGAATATCACACAAAATGCTCCTCACTGCCCCATGTGAACAATGGAATAGACAGGAGTGTCGGCAAGCTAACAGCCCGCACAGGTACACTGTGTATGATGCCGCCGCCAGAATGCCAACACAAAAGTACTCCACGAAAAATACAGTTCATCGTCGATGGAAACGGCAGTCACCGGAAAGACTTAATTGACCAGGGTTTTATCCCATATGGCTCGGCCTCTTTCTGCAGGGCGACCCCCGAAAGCGCCACACAAAGCACGAACTCCGTAGCTACAGCAATGACTTCCAGGAGTCTCCTGAAAAATGCACCCGTGAACCGAAAAGGCAAACCAGTCAATCCAGCAACAGCCGCTGATAAATGCAATGAGTACAATGTAAAATACTATTTTTTTTTAATTTTTTTTTGTTTTGTTTTTTGTTCGCATATCCTTTACAGGACGCCGGTCTCTCTGGTCTAGAGGTTACACGACTTTCTCCGTAATCTAGTATACTCTCGTAAGTAATGTGACGTGCGAGAATAAAGGATATGCAAAATAACGATCCTTTACAGAACATCGCTGTCAACATCAGCATCTTTCAGCTGATTGTTGATTTCTTGGCAAGATTACGCTCAGTAGTTTGTCATTGCTTTCTGAGCGACCGACTCACATACCCCTAAGTTACCAACGCGGCGAGAACCGCTACTGATTCTCGCGCAGGTTACGTTCCTCACGTGGATTTTCGGGATTACGGAGAAAGACGTTAATCCCTAACCAGGGAGACCTGCAAAATAATATTACGGGTGATTATTCCAAATTTATTACCCCTTTTAAATGTGTTAATCGGATTTCATCATTAGTTTAGTGTCCTGACATTACCTCATGTCCTCCGTATTTCTGTTTTGATATCTTTGTTTATTAATTCAAGTTAATTCATCTTTACAAAAATTGCTACATAGAAACACATGTGTCTACTAATCATGATGAAATGCATAAAGAAGTCTTGAAATTATCATAGAAATTATTCTAACAATCTATGTTTTCCCTATGAATGTTTATGCATTGTTGTTACAATCTCTTAAGAACTGACCAACATTAATTCTGCATCCGGCTTCAGGTCAATCATATAAAGGCCAGGTCTTGAATGAAGTCTAGACCACGAAACTGCTTCATGCTGAAAAGCATTGTTCCTGGAAGAAGAGTCAGCGTACACTAACACAAAGGCGGTTAGTTTTTCTGCTCGGTTATGTCATGCGGTCAAGAGATAGCGAATGAAAGGAAAACATAGCAAGGTGGGGTTAAGGAACTGTAGATAGCGAATGAAAGGAAAACATAGCAAGGTGGGGTTAAGGAACTGTTTCAACCCTGGAAAACGGGCAGAAGAATTACAATAAATATAATTATACTGACGACAACTCAAGATCCCTCTGCCATACACTGCAAGGTACTATATAGGCAGCAAATGACAGTTTGACTGACGACAACCTTTCAAGATTGTGTGCTATTTACTATCAGTTAGTTATGACATAACCATGTGACGATGATATTGCCTGAATAAACTGAACTGTTAATTGTTAACTCGTTTTCAGATACAATCAAAGGTAAGAGGGTCTTGGTCACTGGAGCCAGCACTGGTATCGGGGAACAGTTAGCATATCAATATGCACGTTTTGGATGCCAAGTCGCTGTCACATCCAGAAGATTGGAGGCGCTAGTCAAGGTTAGCACACGGTTAATAAATGAACACACACGTTAAAGCATTAAGATACAATCATTTAAATAGCATTAGATATTGTCTTCAAACAATTAGTTAATAGTCACCGACGAGAAGTAACAGATGCAGTGTTTCTGGGCCTGTTGTAATTAACGAAACAAAACTTAAGAAAAGTACTATCCTGCCAGAGAACTAGGCATCCAGGCATTACATATATCTCGCAGCATCAGTTCAGTGATGTTGGTTTCACAAAATTTCGTCACGGAGGTGCAATGTTGTGCATGTATATTTTATTGGTATCTTATTTTACATTTGCTCTCCCCAGACTTTACTTGATCAGTCAATTAATTAGGCGCAAGTTTCATTCGTGTATTGCGTCTTTTATAACGTCACTCTCTACATGGCCTGTCACAGAGAATCTCGATCTTTTAGCATTCCCCTGCATCATGCATTTTGATGCTCGATGTGTCTTTACTGCCCTATGTCCACCTTCAAGATGGTCAACTCTTTCTGTTTCTTCCAGGAAGCACGCTTTCAGTTACTGTTCTGTTTTAACCACTGTGAAGTATATATATATATATATATATATATATATATATATATATATATATATATATATATATATATATATATATATATATATATATATATATATATCCACTCTTCATATCCATACAAAAGTATAGGTTCTATGTATCACTTCAACACCCTTTTCTCATTGCAAATGGCATATTTTTATTGGTCAGTATGTTTTTAATATTGCAATAGACTACCGTCGCCATGGCGATTCTTATTCTGATCTCTTCAAAGGACTTCCGGTCACGAATGTGGAGGATAGGCAGTGAAACGGTTAAGGCCTCTGGAGTGTTTATTCTTGTGGCCATCGTTTGCATTCGCATTTTCCTGATGTTGGACTGGCAGTTTATTGTTCCGGCGCCCTGCTGAGTTGCGTGCGTTGCGCGACGCTATGAGCTGTAAATTTCGTGTGAAATGCTTTTACATCAGCCCGGGTTTGCGGAGCGTGGACTGCATGGTCAGCGCAATGGCGTCTGGCTATGTCCCAGAATTGACCGGTTTTCGTGCCTTATGCAGTATTGTGTGGCTGCGGGTCTTTTGGTTGACTGCCGCTTCCTTTGACGATGAACTGTGTTTCTTGGAGGACTGTTGTTTTGGCATTCTGGAGAAGGCATTATGTATAGTGAAATGTTTTTTTTCATCTGTCCGAGGTGTTGTGGCGTGATCTTCACGCTCGAAAAACGGCGTAGCTGGCTAGAAAACACCTAGAAACGGAACACGAACATCTAGAAACATCGAGACTTTGTAGGTGAACATCTGATTGGGTAGGTGACTGCCACTTCCATTAAGGATGAATGTTTCGTGGAGGACTTTTATAGTTACCTGCTGGTGTTTTTTCAGCTTATCTGCTCATTGTCCACGCTTCACATCCATATAAAAGTTCAGGTTCAATGTAGCACTTCAACACTCCTTTTTCTCGTTTCAATTGATATCTTTTTATAGGTCAGTATAGTTTTCATCTTGCAAAAGGCAACCTTCGCCATGGCAATTCTTGTTCTAATCTCATCAAGGCATCTCCCATCAGATGTTATGACTGTTCCAAGATAGCTGTACCGATTCACTTGTTTAAGAATATGCCTAATTACTTGTATATTACATTGTGGCATTTCTTCTTTCCTAGTGACGACCATAATCTGTGTCTTCTTACAATTCAATTCGAACCCTAGTTGTTCACTGTGTGCAACAACCACATCTACTAAATTGTGCAGGTCCTGTTCATTGTCTGCAATCAAGACTATATCATCTGCATATCTAGTGTTATTTATGTATCGTCCCCTAATGTTGTTTCCTTCCATATCTATATCTATAAAAAAGGATGTATGTGGGTGGGGATGTGTTTGATGCGTTCGATAACGGTCCATCCGATTGAGATTAAATTTTCTACATGTATTCTTTTCATTCTTGTGCAGGCAACTGTCAAATTTTGTTGTTGTTTGTTTCAGCTATTTACTTACTAAAATTTAATATTTAAATTTACGTTATAATTTCTATATAGCAAGGGGACTTAACAAAAGAAAAGTTATTTCAAGGGTCATAACTTTTAATATCATTGCTATATACTTTATATATAGATTTTTGCATTGTTTTCAAAGATTTATAAACTCTTTGTCTATAGTTATTTACAGGCATATGAGTTATATAATCGCACACATAGTTCTGCCTACTACGTCACCAAAGAATTGAGCTTGTATGGCTACTTGAAGTTTACTAAATTCTGCACAGAAATAGTGTACAAGGTGAAAATCGCAGAGAATGCTCGCCTCAACAAATCACTGAGCGCTGAAAAGGTAACAACGTCAGTACTAGACAACCCAGAGAAGTATGTGAGGAACTTATCGTCGTACGTACTCAACAATATTGAAACCAAGGCCCTTGCATACGGATTAAAATTCTGCATAAAGCCTAAACACATGAACCGTGTTGAGTCGCAAGCACAGTTTGAAATGTTGTTTGATCAAGTCTCCAAGTTATCACCTACTTCTGCTGAGTCGGTCGGGTGGCTGAAGGCCAAACTGGTAGATTTAGAACACCAGTATCGCACAACACCCTCCAAACAGACATGTCCTCTGACCAACAAACACCTTACTGCGTTAAAAGCGTTAAAGGCTAACAAAACCCTCGTCATACTGAAACCTGACAAAGGGAGTGGAGCAGTACTGATGGACATGTCAGACTACCAGAGAAAAATGGATGAAATATTGTCAGATGAATCTAAATTCAGGATAGATCAAAAAGTAAACAAGTTGGAGGACCTGGATGCAATAATGAGGAAAGAGATCCAGTCACTTGTGAATGCGGGACTCATCAGTGAGGCCACTGCAAAAACGCTCACACCACGTGGCTCGCACACTCCTCAGATGTACGGTCTCCCCAAACTTCACAAGCCCGGCATCCCGCTAAGATCTATCCTGTCCATGGTTAACTCTGCACAACACCGAATGGCGAGATGGCTAGCCGAAATTTTAAAGCCAGTACGACAGTCCTTCGATCCAAAAATACTCAGAGATACATTCCAACTGGTGGAATTATTGGATACTATGGACATAAATAACAAACACATGGCATCCATGGGTATAGCCTCCCTATTCACTAACGTTCCATTAGAGGAGACAGTGAAAATAATAAGGGAACGCATTGAAGACAAACAACAAAAAATTAGGCACACCAACACCTATTCTGGAGAGGCTACTACTGCTATGTACCGCCAACATACAATTCAATTTTCTAACTAATTAATACCGCCAAATAAACGGAGTGGCCATGGGGAGTCCTCTTGGTCCTATTCTAGCGGACATCTTCATGGCACATTTAGAAGAAAAGAGATCCTCAGACATCAACAACTTGGCCTTTTACCGTCGTTATGTGGACGATATACTAATTATCACCACAGACGAGCTACAAACAACATCGTTCCAGGCCACAATGAGCAAGACGCATAAAAACACCTCTCTATCTATGGAACACGAACACAACGAAGCGTTACCGTTCCTAGATATTCTAATGAGACGTAGAGCAGACGGCACAAATCAAAGATCGGTGTATCGCAAAGGAACATGGACTGGCCAATACCTAAATTTTCAGAGCTTCACACCTGTCCAGTATAAACGGGGCTTAGTACGGACCCTGTTTGACCGTGCTAGAAAGATATGCACCCAGGACACACTGACAGAGGAATTTGAAACTCTGAAGAATGTCTTAAACCTGAATGGGTACTCCACAAGATTTATAAAGCGCCACTGCCAACAGCCGAAACCAAAACCAGACGTAACTACAGTCCCCAAACTCAAGGTATTCATCCAGCTAGCCTTTCGAGGGGATGACATAATGCAACGTCTACAAGACCAGCTTACTACAGCAGTAGGCCGAGCATTCTGTGCTGCAACTCCAGTCATTAGATATAAAACCGTACCGATTCCTACACCAGCAGTCAAAGAGCATGTTCCTCTGTACGCCACAAACAATTGTATTTACCAATTCACATGTAGATGCCAGGCCTTCTACATTGGTAGAACAGAGAGACAGCTTAACAAACGAGTATCAGAACACATACCTCAATGGGTCAACAAGATACAACACACAGGAAATGCTAGCCTCGTGGGGCCGACACACATGAAGCTCCCGGCGTCTTCAATTGGTAGGCACATTATCGAAAGCGGCCATGTGGTAGACAGAGACACTGCCTTTCGCGTGTTGTTTAACACATAAAATACTCGCTTGTTAAAGTTTGCAGAAGCAATTATGATCAATCAACGCAAGCCAGAATTGTGCAAATAGAAAGACATGTTAGTCAGATTACAATGACCGTGGTAGATAAGTGACATTACTGTGCGAAATTGTGTATATTTCAACTTGAAGGATTGATCTAATTAATTCACGTAAGTTGTGTGATTTCTGCAGTATGTACCTGACGAGATGCAGCGAAATATGCCAGGCAATAAATAGTGCAATCTATTGTTTGTGTCTTCGTTATTCATATGAGTTATAATAAATAATGATATAATCTTTAAGGCATTTTCAAAGTTTTCATAAAAATAATGCATTTATTTAAATACTGAAAATTTTCTAACTCATCTTTTTATTTTTCTTCAACAGTACATTATTTTTTTTTTTAACATTCTCATATGTATGACGCGTTACACTCACGTTAAACATTACCCCAACGAGCTACTTTTCATGCATTTTAATACTTATTGTTCTTTTGTTGTCAAAGAATTGCTTCATCAGAGATGTTGAATGAAAGAATGTATGAGAAGAAATAGAGAAGAAGGGCAGAATGTAGGATGGGCCTGCGAAAGATTTTCGTTCGTTAAAAAAAAAGTAATTTTTTGTGAGAGAAAGTTATTTGCATATCGTTTGCAGTACTCTGCAGTCAACCCACCGCCCACCATTTATTGGCTGTTCGTGATATCTTGGTAAGTTTACTTTAGATAGATCTCTTCCAATCATATTTTCTACTATCAATCTATCTATTCTTCTATTCGATCTATAGTTTTAACGGGAACGGGCCAAACACAGACAGACAGACAGACAGACAGACAGACAGACAGACAGACAGACAGACAGACAGACAGACAGACAGACAGACAGACAGACAGACAGACAGACAGTCGGAAACGGGAATGCTCCCCACCAGGGGCTGGGCGAAGCCGGGTCAGACAGACAGACAGACAGACAGACAGACAGTCGGGAACGGAAGCTTATATGACTACTTATACGAATTAAATGAGATGCTCTCCACCAGAGCCTGGGCGAAGTCGGGCCGGGTCGGACAGACAGATAGACAGACAGACAGATAGACAGACAGACAGATAGTCGGGAGCGAGAGCTTATATGACTACTTATATGAATTAATTGAGATGCTCCCCACCAGGGACTGGGTGAAGCCGAGCCGGGTCAGACATACAGACAGACAGATAGACAGACAGATAGTCGGGAACGGGAGCTTATATGACTACTTATATGAATTAAATGAGATGCTCCCCACCAGGATCTGGGCAAAGCCGGGCCGGGTCAAACAGACAGACAAGCAGACAGACAGACAGACAGACAGACAGAGAGGCAGGCAGGCAGGCAGGCAGGCAGGCAGGCAGGCAGGCAGGCAGGCAGGCAGGCAGGCAGGCAAGCAGGCAGGCAGGCAGGCAGGCAGACAGACAGACAGACAGACAGACAGACAGACAGACAGACAGACAGACAGACAGATAGATAGATAGATAGATAGATAGATAGATAGATAGATAGATAGATAGATAGATAGATAGATAGATAGATAGATAGATAGATAGATAGATAGATAGATCCCCGCCAGGGCCTGGGTGAAGCCGGGCCGGGTCAGCTAGTCTTCTATATTTCTGAAAATATTTTCACTGTACAGGGAAACACGATCTGGAGACATTACACATCCCTGTCTCACATCTCTCTTAATAGGCCTATATTGACCTATTTCATTATCAATTCTTATGGCAGATTGTTGTTTCCAATATAAGTTTATTTACAAGTCTAAGGTCTTTTCCATCAATTTGTAGATCTTAAAGCATCATTATCATATCGGCATTTCTCACTTTATCGAAAGCCTTTGTGTATTCAATAAAGCAGACGTGTAGATCTTTGTTTACTTCTATAGAACGTTCAATTACTGTTCTCATTATGTACACAGCATTTACTGTACCCTTGCCGTCTACAAACCCACACTGTTCCTCTCCTATTTCAGGTTGTATTTTCTTCCTGACTCTTTGTATAATAATTCTTAACATAATCTTCGTGATGTGATTCATTATTCTAATTGTTCGATGTTGATCACATTCCAAGGCTTCTGATTTCTTTGGGATGGCAATAAATACAGAATTACATAATTCTGGAGGTATATCTCCAGTATCATATATGGTATTCAGGAATCTGGTAACTTTACCTATTCCGTATTCTTCTAAAGCATTAATCATTTCTATTGTGACGCTGTCTGAACCGGGGGTCTTGCCAGATTTCATATGGTTAATAGCATTCTGAACCTCTATCTTCAAAATTGATGGTCCTTCATTATTATTTTGAATATCATACTGTGCTTCTCTGTTATCGTCATAAAGGTTCTTCACATAATCTGACCATACATGTAAAATCTGATCTTTTTCTATTATGATTTTTTCCATCTTTGTCTTTAGGTAGCCTGCTGATGTATGTGTTCTTTCATTAGTAAGCTCCTGAATTCTTTTGTGCGTTAGTTTGGTATTTTTACTGTTGTGATGTTTTTCAATTTCTATGCAATTTTTCTCGAGCCATGCTTCTTTTGCCTCCTTAAATAATGTTCTGGCTTTTCTGTGAATTTCTTTAGATTTGGCAGGATTATTTTTGTTCTGTCTTCTTGTTTCCATTAGTTGTAAAATGTCTTCAGTCATCCATATCTGACGACTCACTTTCTTCAATTTTGGAATAGTTTTTTTCTGCAGCTAAACTGATTGAATTCTTCAACATTTCCCACTGATCATCCACATCTTGAAATAGGATCTCTAGATCAGACAATATATCAGATTTGTTCTTTACTTCCCGACCGTTTGATCTTAAATTTGACGAGCTCCTGGCGTCGACTGGACTCTGGAGGACGCAGATGCAAATCGATTCCTAGCGTGACGCAGCCGTATGAAGCGGTCTTCCGCAGCAGTTGTGATTCTGGGTCTTTCATTGCGCTGCCGATCTGCCACTGAGCCAGTTTCTTGAAATTTCCCCCAAAGGCGACTAATGGTACTTCTAACCACATTAATTCTCTGGCTACTACACTTTATGACTGTCGAGCCTATAAACGTCCAATGATGATGAGTCGTTGTTCTGTAGTGAGATTAGCCATACTTGGGCATTAAATTTTCAACTAAATTTATTCGAGAAAGGTCAATCTTTTATAGCTTTTAATAATATGGTCAACGAGTTTTGTGTTCAGTAAGTTTCACGGATTATCATGAACATGTAATGTTATTGTCAAAAATGTTGTTTTGACCTTGACCTCTTTCATGACCTCACGAATCATGAGGTGAGTACACTTCGGGTAATCACGAGAAGTTAATGATGGATGTTTGTTAACAGTATATATTGTGTTCAGCAGTCTGATGACCTAATCTATTTCATATTCTTCTAAGTGCAGCTTTCCGCTAGATAGAGAACATGATACATACACACATTGTGATTGTAACTGACTCAGAAAGCATGCTGAGGAGGGTGAGAACAGGCAAGCTTCGTGGAGAGTCGCTTGCTTCGCTTCGGAGGTCACGGGTAGCAAGCATCACCTGGATCTTTTCTCCTGGGCATGCCGGTGTGCTGGGGAATGAACAGGCGGACAGATTGGCTGGCTTGGCAAAACTTGGTGGAGTATTGATGCATGACAAAGCAGACGTGGTTGCGGCCTTGTGGGAGCACGTGTACACCTCGGAGGAGCAAATGGATCACCATAGTCTGGTAAGAATGAGGCAGCGAGGTGTGACGAGGGGATCTGGCCGCCGATCGACTCTCAGAGGAAAGGCGAGACGGACATATAATCAGATTGGTACTGGAACTATTAGTGTTGGAACTCTTCGCTGGCTGCTGAAGATATTGACGGAGCGCTTATGGGAATGTCCCGAATGCTGTATTGTCGGTTCCTAAATTAATCAATCAATCAATCATATTCTTCTAATGCATTGATAATTTCTGTTGTGATGTCTGGACCCCGGGTCTTGTCAATGTTCATATGGTTAAGAGAATTCTGAACTTCCATATTCAAAATTGATGGTCCTTCATTCTCATCTCATCTCATCTTCTTCCTCTTGTACCTTGCAGTGTCGAGGTGAAGTATAAACAGCGGTAGAGTGCCAAGGTGTGGGCTTCATGTATCGATATTCTCATGGTCTCTGCTTTTCCCTCCGTCCATCGTTTAGTGGTCGGCCTCTTTCTCTGCCTCCATCTGGTCTGTACATATTTGCTTGTTGTGGTATACTGTTAGTTGTTAACCTAGTTGCATAGCCAAACCATTTCACTTGCTGCTTTCTAATAAAATCTAGTGCTGCTATAACCCCCACTTTAGTCCTGATTTCTTCATTTCTTAATTCTCTTCTTGATACAATGAGTACTGTTCACAGGAATCTCATTTCTTTTGTGATTTCTCTTTTCTCTTTTTCTGTCATTGTCCAGGTTTGGCATTGGTAACGTAGAGTTGGTAGGAAGATTGTGTCCTTCATTATTATTCCGAATATCATACTGTTCTACTCATGTATCATCATAAAGGTCTATCACACAATCTACGATTCGAGAATCTACGTACGGAGTATCCGTGGCGATGTGGTCAAGCCGTCTGTCTCGGGCTGTGAAGGTTGTGGATTCAATTCCGGGCCGCGTCCTTCGGTTCACGAGTGCATTTATTCGGAGACTCCTGACGGTCGTCTCTGGAGCTACGGAGTTAGTGCTTTGTGCGACGCTTTTCGCGCTGCGGAAAGAGACTGAGCCATATGGGGTAAAACCTGGTGGAATAAAGTCGACACTGTCGACTTTTAAGCAACTATTTTTTCACATAATGTGACCACGCATGTAAAATCTGATCTTTTTCTATTATGATTTGGTCATCTTTGGTTTTTTTAGGCAGCGCGTTATGTATGTGTTCTTTTATTAGTCATATCGTTAATTCTTTTGTGCGTTAATTTTGTATTGTGTAGGTGGTGCGTTGGATTTCAATATATATATTACACACGCGCGCACGCAGGCAGCCAGACAGTCACACATACAGAGTGATTTAGTTGACTTGAGTTGAGTTGTGTTAAGAACCGACATCACTGCACTCAGGACATTCCCATACGTGCTCCGTCCCCTCGATCAACAGCCAGCGAAGAGTACTACTACTAATCGTTCCCACCGCTATCTGATTAAATGTTCTCCTGGTCTTCATTCTTACTTATGAGATTCTTCCAGAACCCCTGCCGATCCTCCGTAATCTCATTCTTTCCACATATGGGTTCTCAATCTGTTCCTCCACCTTCTCCACCTGGTCCCACAAGCGCACGACCACCTCCCCCTTGTCCATATTACTACCACACACTACCACCAAGAGGTGCATTCCCTGCTAGCCTATCAGCCTGTTCATTAACCCGTACCCCCACATGGGCAGGGCAAAATATCCATACAATTCTCACAATCTGTGACCTCTGAAGAGTGAGTTAGACCCATTTCTAGAATAGTTGGCAGTCGGTGGGTTATGTGGTCAGCAGTGCGTGCTGTCCCTAGTTTTCTGGTCACATTCTTGTTCTTCAGTTTGGCACATAGATCTGCATAGTAGTTTCTTTTTACAGTGTTGCTACGATGCTGATAATCTTTCAATAGGACAGCTTTGACGTCTCATAAACCAGCCAGCATCACATTTCCTGCGGATTTCTGTGCTCTCGTTTTGACAAGCCAAAAAAGGGAGGGGGGGGGGGAGGGGCGGAGAGAGACGAGTTGGTAGTGGTGGTGGGTGGGGGGGGGGGGAGGGAGGGTGCCGTGTTTTCAATTGCATGCTTGAAATGTAGAATGTGGGACGTACTGTTGGACACATGTCTCAAATACTGCCACCATGGTTATCAATAAGTGTTCTTACTGACACGCCAGTAGCACTGCAGACAGTAATGTACCCTTGTTTGATTCTGTTGAGCGTACAAAAATGCTCGAAACTCAGGGGACATACATTTTCATGTTCAGTCTGTTTTTTTTGTTTTTTTTTGCATATCCTTTACAGGACATCGCTGTCAACACCAGCATCTTTTCAGCTGTATGCTGATCTCTTGGCAAGATTACGCTCACTAGTTTGCCATTGCTTTCTGAGCGGCCGGCTCACATACCCCGTAAGTTACCGATGCGATCCGAACCACTGCTGATTCTCACCGTCATCACGTTACCGACGAAAGTATACGAGAATACGGAGAAAAGTCATAACCTCTAAGCCACGAAGCCGGCATGTTCAGTCTAGTAGGGTAAAATTATGTTATTTGTTCTGCGGTTGTACTGGGCTAGCTGTAAACGTAATTTTCATTTTCTGTCTTGATCAATGGTTTTCTTCACTGCATTTCCAGCGTATCACTCTGAGGAAGATTTCCCAGATCTTGGCAGATAGTGGTACCCACTAAAGGCTGGTTTGACCTGTGAACCGAGGTCACTTTATAAATCCCTGCCTGGAAGTGAATTAGAACACACATGCAAACACCAGACACTACACACACATACATATGTCATAGATTCACTATCCATTCTGCGGTTCTGCAGAGTTAGTTAAAATCACCCAAACGTGTCGTTCTTGCTCCAACTGATATACAGCTACATTGAAATGGACAGGAAATAGCCACCGACTTGGCATACATTTGTACGTGTGTTTAGGACTATTTTCAATCGTAACATTTGATGTCTAATAGGTGACCAACCGATGTAAAGAGCTCAGTCCAGACAACTACACTCATTACGCAGTGGTCGGAGACATGGAAAATATGGACTCTGCCAAAAACGTAATTCAGGTTAGATAATTATAACGTCCATGTCCGCGTGTGTTAACATCGCAGTGCTGCTACAATTTGCCCGCATGTCCTTGGGTCTAAACATAGCGGTGCTGCTACAATTTGTCGGCATGCCAATGTGCTTCAACACAGAAGTGATGTTACAGATTGCTCCCGTATCCATTTGTTTAAACCCAGCTGTTAAATTCTCGCATGTCATTGTGTGTATATGTAACAGTTGTGTCGCAACTTAACCGAGTGTCCATGTGTGTAAATGTAGCATTGGAGTGGCAACGTTAATTATTAATTAATATTGTGTGGTGCGAATGTTCTCTAATTTTGACATGTTGCCTGCTGGTGTCAATATTAAACTGTAACAGGTATTTTAACATGTCCAGTGCGCACAGCCGGCTGTGTGTCAGAGTGGTTACGGATGCAATTCGTAATCCCCAATACCGCGTTGGAAACACTAGCTGCGGGCGATGTGGCAGCAGACCGCCATGCTTTGTTTTCATAAAATGGTATGACTACCAGTCGTTCAGAACGCTATGGCAATGTTTTGAACGTAAACTTGCTAAGAAATTACAAACATCCGTAAAATATTGGGGTTTACTGCGACGTCCTGAAAAGGATATGCAACTAACTAACTAACTAACTAACTACCTAACTAACTAACTAACAGTGCTCACGTGGTCCTGCTTGACTGTTGTCCTTGTTACAGAAAGCTGGAGCTACGAGAGAGGGAGCATCCATGGATTTGCCATGAATGGTATGACGTCGATTCTAAAATTAATCAATATCGGCCCGCGACTCCTTAAATGTCTTTTTACAGGACGTTGCAATCAACACCACCATTTACTGGCTGTTTGTGATTTATTGGGCAATGTTATGTTCGGTAATTTGTCATTGCTTTTTGAACTTCCGACACCCCATACGACCGAATACAACGCAAAGCCATCTGCTTTCAAATCAGCAGCAGATGATTTCGAACATGGGTGGCCAACCTTTTAAGCAGGCGGGCCAAATTTCAGAAATAATATTTCCTGCCGAGCCACGCACCTAATTGTTTTTGTTAATTAAAGTAAACAAGTAAGTGTGCTACAGCTTCGACCACATCGTCGTTTCCCACTCCGAGGGCCGCAACATGACTCCCGGCGGGCAACATGCGGCCCGCGGGCCTCGTGTTGGCCACCCCTGATTTCGAACCATCGTCTTGGTATGCCGGGGAATTGTGAAACGGCATTTCACTAATCCCTAAGTCACGGATTAACGAGGCGTAGTCATTTTATTACTTTTCTCTATGTGTCGATGTCGGAAGATTAACCAAAAATAAGATTAACCATCAAACAGAGTGACATGTACTCAATGACTGCCTGCTCCATGAACGATGGAGAACAAGTGAACCTAAACCTGCTCTGGTTTTCCTTTGGGCCTTGTGTTGGTGTCTCCTGACATTGAAGTACAGTAAAGCTTCGATTAACAGTCACTTGTATAACCATCATTTTCTGTTATCCGTTATCGTCTAAAACAATGCGTGACTATCAACAAACAGACATCTTTAAAATTGTCAACGGATTACTTTTACACCCTACTGTATAAAGCTGGAAGTGATTGTACTGTATTATGGCGGAAGTTACTATTCGTCGGTGGCGGAGGGATTGAACTTGAACTGGCGCGCCGCACACCTATCACTAACCAGTCACTATTGTGTTACATGCTGGTCTCAGTCATTACAGAGTAGCCTGTGTATTCGAGTGAATGTTTTGTTTAATAGTACCCTGATTAATTTTTTCCGGCATAACGTTACGATAGTGCTACTGTTCTGTATTTTTAAGTTGTGTTTCGACTTCCCCGCTTATATGTAGGCTAAAAAAGTAGGCGTAATCTCGTTTATCAGTTCTTAACCAAAATCCAGAAGCAATGTTATCAAAGTGCATCGACTGATTTGAAATGCAAGAGGAGGGATATGCAACACAGATCCTATTTCTGAGTAAGATGCGGAACATGGCCGCACAGAAAGCTCTAGCCTCAAAGACATAGAAAGAGATGACAGATTATTTTAAAGTAACGACGGTTTATATTTTTACAATACATTTCTGTACATTAATATTTTTATATTGAAGTTTATATTTATCGTTTTGTAAAATTAAATACAATATGTATGGATTATTCACTTTTAAAGGATTTTATTTTCATTTTCGTCCCAAGCCCGCAGTGAAATCATGTTACTGTACATATTTATTAAGAGATCTATGTTATCAGTCTATTTCGTTTTCCGTCATGGTCCTGATCTGGACGGTGACGGTTAATCGAAGTTTTACTGTACCTCAAACTTTGGCAGATTGTTGGTGTCTGTTAACAATTAAAATCTAAAATAACTAGAGGAGACAGTACCACGTTGACCTGATCCCAGCAAGTCTGGATGTGCCGCGCTCAATCATGATATGGTTATACTCTAATAAACCTCTCTGCAGAAGCAAATTTTAGTACGAGTTTTATGCACCCCGCTGGTATCTGGGCTTGTAGACTGGAGGAAGAGCTGTGCGACTCAGTGCCCGTGTAGATGGTACTGTTGTACCAGATCAGGCTAAACGTCTCAACACAGTTTCAGTGTAGATGGTACTGGTGTATCAGATCAGGCTAAACGTGAGACCGAAATTCGTGGAGTGCATCATTACGCAAGGATGCAGTCACGTGTGAGGCAACCAGGACTGCAAGAGCTGTGAAGAAAAGACTAGACAGAAAAACCACTGCAGGAAATCCTCCTCCAGAGACGTCAAGCATTCTTTGTCCACATTGTCAAAGAACATTTCGAGCTGAAACAGGCGTTATCAGCCATCTTAGAACTCACGGCTCCATACTTTCAACCCCACTGGATGAAATGAATGGTCATCATCATTCTTTATGGACAAACAACAACAACTGTTGTATCGGATCAGACTAAGCGACTCAACACATTCCCCGTGTAGATGGTACTGTTGTATCAAATCAGGCTAAACGTTTTAACCCAGTCTCATACTGATAGATGCAAATCTTTTTAAGGGCTAAGACCACCAGAACGTTAAATGCATTAGACTTAATCGTTAGTATACACGAAATCTACTTATACGGGAAACAATTAAAAACATGAAATGTTCATACACTTGAATTATGAACAGAAGTGTCACAAGGGTGCCTTTAGTAGCCTTCATTATTCTTACTGGCTATAGACTGGCGTATGACGAAGGCAATAACCATCACCATAAATGGAATTCAGTGGAACTATCAGCTTGATGACCTGCATTTCGTTGAAGTCATTGCCATTCGCCTTCACGTCTCACACAAGAAACCAGATTCCAGATAAACTAAACGAACGTGAACATAGGTTATATATATATATATATATATATATATATATATATATATATATATATATATATATATATATATATATATATATATATATATATATATATATATAGTCCTAATCGTTCGGGTCCACATCGATTGACGGACGTCAGTCGCGGCGATTGGGCAATCTTGAGCATAGCCTACGATGGGTAGCGTTGTAATATTCCGTTATGATAATTTGGCGTGTGCAGCGTGGTTACACACCCGCTTCACACGCCAGTGATCCGGGGCTTGTTACCGGATCCGGTCAGTTGTATGCACTACTGACGAGCTCAAACGAGAGCGAAACTCGAGTATAGTGCTTCCATATTGACGTGGATAGGCCTTAGGATCATACCGGAATACGATCAGCGTTGCAAGTGGCGGGTTGTGCTCAAAATTTAAATTTCAAATCCCGAAACAACAAAATACTCTCTCTCTCTCTCTTTCTCTCTCTCTCTCTCTCTCTCTCTCTCTCTCTCTCTCTCTCTCTGTATATATATATATATATATATATATATATATATATATATATATATATATATATATATATATATATATATATATATATTTTTTTTTTTTTTTGCATATCCTTTACAGGACATCGCTGTCAACAGCAGCAGCATCTTTCAGCTGTCTGTTGATTTCTTGGCAAGATTACGTTCAGTAGCTTGCCATTGCTTTCTGAGCGGCCGGCTCAGTATCCCGCAAGTCACCAGCGGGGGTCGAACCGCCCCCAGTTCTCTCCCGCTACGAGACTCTGCGTGATAAACGGGATTACGGAGAAAATGTTGTAACCCCTCAGCCAGAGAGACCGGCATATATATATATATATATATATATATATATACACACACATACACACACACACACACACACACATATATATATATATATATATATATATATATATATATATATATATTGATTATTTGGTTGTTTCGGGATTTGAAATTTAAATATTGAGCACAACCCACTACTGGCAACGCTGATCGTATTCTGGTACGAACTTAAGGCCTGTCCACGTCAATATGGAATATATATATATATATATATATATATATATATATATATATATATATATATATATATATATATATAGAGAGAGAGAGAGAGAGAGAGAGCCGGTCTCTGTGGCTGAAGGGCTTGCGAACGCGGTTTGTGAGCCTGTATACCCGGGTTCGAAACACGGCGGTGCTCGTATTTTCGAAAAAGGTATAGAGACCGGTCGTTCAGAAAGCAATGGCAAACTACTGAACGTAACACTTGCCTAGTACATCAACAGCAGCTGAAAATGCTGGTGTTGACTGCAACGTCCCGTAAGGGATACGCAACAAAAAAAAAATATATATATATATATATATATATATATATATCCATATTGACGTGGAATGGCCTTAGGTTCGTACCAGAATACGATCAGCGTTGCCAGTAGTGGGTAGTGCTCAATATATATATATATATATCTTATATATAAACGGCGATCTCCGTCTGTCTGCCTGTCTGTATGTCCCTATGTCCTTTATGCGCTCGCGAACGGCCCATCCGATTGAGATGAAATTTTCTACACGCCTTCCTTTCATTCCAGCGCAGCCCACTGTCATAT
This sequence comes from Cepaea hortensis, assembly GCA_963921405.1. Taxonomy (NCBI): domain Eukaryota; kingdom Metazoa; phylum Mollusca; class Gastropoda; order Stylommatophora; family Helicidae; genus Cepaea; species Cepaea hortensis. The sequence goes on from OY992891.1 coordinate 45,218,660, forward strand.
TGTTTTAGTGTGAAATCGGCTGCTTACCCAATATTATTTCATTTTCCATTTTTCATTATAATTTCATATATCTCAGGGGACTTAACTCTGTAAAAGTTATTTCAAGGGGCATAACTTTTCTGTATAACTTATAGTCATATTGTGGCATCGTTTTCAAAGATTTATAAACTCTTTGTCCATAGTTATGTACCGGCATATGAGTTATAATAAATAATGATACAATCTGTATGGCATTTTCAAAGTTTTCATAAAAATAATGCATAATGCATAACATTGTAACTCATCTTTCTTTGCTTAAAGAATGAATAAATAATAGTTACCTTATCTCTATCAAGTTTGAAGATTTTATATTTCTTTACACTGTCGCCAACTCTAAGAAGACATGGAACAACTTCAGCCATTATTAAATCTACAGGCATATACGTTATATTCCTCCTCCTCCTCCTCTCCCCTCCTCCACCTCCTACCCTCTTCCTCTTCTCCTCCCCCTCCTCCCTCTCCCTCCTCCATCCTCCTCTTATCTCTTTCTCCTCCTCCTCCCTCCTCCTCCCTCTTCCTCCTCCCAGCTCCTACTCCTCCTTTTTCTTCTTCTTCTTCTGCTGCTGCCGCTGCTCCATTTACCCAAGTTAATTGTTGGGGAAGATGTAAAGATCTTTCAATTGCTCTTTTTAATGCTTTTTGTAAGTTGGTATTCGTTTATCTAAGGTTGTTCTAACTGCAACCAATAAATGATTAGACAGACAGACAGAGACAGACAGACAGACAGACAGACAGTCGGGAACGGGAACTTATATGACTACTCATATGAATTAAATGAGATGCTCCCCATCAGGGGCTGGGCGAAGCCGGGCCGGATCAGACAGACAGACAGACAGATAGACAGACAGACAGACAGACAGATAGATAGTCGGGAACGGGAACGTGAGCTTATATGACTACTTATATGAATTAAATGAGATGCTCCACACCAGGAGCTGGGCGATGCCGGGCCGGGTCAGACAGACAGACAGATAGACAGACAGACAGACAGACAGACAGACAGATAGTCGGTAACGGGAACGGGAACTTATATGACTACTTATATGAATTAAATGAGATGCTCCCCACCAAGGACTAGGCGAAGCCGGGCCGGGTCAGACAGACAGACAGACAGACAGACAGACAGACAGATAGTCGGTAACGGGAACGGGAACTTATATGACTACTTATATGAATTAAATGATATGCTCCCCACCAAGGACTGGGCGATGCCGGGCCGGGTCAGACAGACAGACAGACAGACAGACAGACAGTCGGTAACGGGAACGGGAACTTATATGATTACTTATATGAATTAAATGAGATGCTCCCCACCAAGGACTGGGCGAAGCCGGGCCGGGTCAGCTAGTGTATATATATATATATATATATATATATATATATATATATATATATATATATATATATATATATATATATATATATATATATATATATATATCTTATACGTTATTTTAGTGTCGATACATCACTAATTTGCGATTTCTAAAAATTCTATTTCCTGGACCTTTACACTTACATTAATGTTGATTACTGCAGGCCTGTGATCTGAATCCATCTCGGCTCAAAGAAATGTGTTATCACATGCGACACAATTTCAAAATCTTTCTCTGGTCACTACAAGATCAGTTTGTTTTCTGCTGATACACATGGGCTTTTATACGTTTTCTTGGACTTTTTTTTTAAAAACAATTCATTCATCATGTGCCGTGTTGATAACCGTTGGCGGTAATGTTTCGCTATCTGACTTTGTCATCAGAGTTGTGGATCAGCTCAGTGTTCTTTTCTCGACTATATCACGTGGCCAAGCCATCCATATATTTACTTCTCTGCCTTTCCATTGTTCTCTTCCCCTCGATCTTGCCAGTTGTCACAAAGTTATCCAATTTATTTCTTCTTATAATGTAACCGACAATGTTGACTGTCTACGTCTGATCTCTCTAATCAGTGTACGATTTTCATGATTCATCAAATCACAGAATGTTTACAATACGTAAAATAAATGGGAAACATATATTATTCTATTATTCATCGTATATAACTTCGCCGATTTTAACGTTCATGTCGCCCATTAATACATGGGTACTTCTAGATCATTATAATAGTTATCTAGACATTTTGTGTGTGACGTATACAAGAGATTTTAATTTTCCGTGCGTTCAAGACCAACAATAAATAGTCCCGATAATTAATTTCAGGATGGTGACCAGACGTAAAATGGAAACATGGTGACCACACCTTGATTCGAACCTCTCACGGCATTCCATTAGAAATAGATTAAAAAAGTGGTTCTCAATATTTTTTTTTGGCCCATGCACCCCTTCACCATATGTTCAGAATGTCATTCCCCGCCTCCCCCCTTTTGTATTTGCTCCCTATAAATCCCCCCTCTCCCACCCACCCCTATAAAGTATATGTAACAATGGAAGCTAAATTTAATAACACATACTAGAACAAGTCTAGACGTCAACATAAAACGTGATTTGCGGGTCTACTTACATTATAAAATGAATTTCAGAGGGGCGAAAAGTACAGAAACGTAAAGTATGTAGGGAAAAACACTATCAATTAATCGGTTTTTGTATTATCGCGATCTTGAAATAATCTTAATTTCATCCTCCCCATGTGTGGTAAGTTAAAAAAGAAATGAGGATGGGATCCCCAAATTCTAATAGCCAACTGTTTGAGAATCTTGAAAATGGCTCGTTAAGAATCCCTAGGGGTAGATAGTGATCAATCTTTGAAGTTTCTTCACAGAGGGCCAGTGGAGCCCCGGAAGTCACAGTACTCCGATAAGGGAAATTTTCCCCTGGAAAATCTGAGTTACTTGTATTATCCGGCCACACTTGGCTCCACTCTTCTGTAGTAACTAATGTATTCTAATTAATATTACACAACGCCAAGTAAAACACCAAACACTAAGTGCATCGTCAAAACACTATAATGAGGTAATATAGTGGTGTGCTTCTGTGTTGTGTGTGGGTGTTAGCGTGGTATATAATGTCAGATACATACATTAGAACAATACCATCAATGAGGTAGTAAACAAATCATCAGCACAAGTATGGACTTAAAGTTCCACTCTAACTAATGTTCAGGTACACCGTGGTTGAGTCATTAATGGCACTAAACCAAATGTATGTCACCGTTCACTGCCTAACATCAATGTATATATAAAATGTTCAGAATGTCCCCTAAAGGCTACGCTACATGTTCCTGGGGCACCCTGAACTATACCAAGGTGATGTTCTTGAGATCTTGCGTTTAAAGAAGTAAGCACTCTCGGGTAGATCCTACGTGGGATGATGTTACAGGGGGTATCTTGGTTCTAGCGTCGAGGACAACACAGACTGTACTGACATGTACTTAGCTGTTCATTCCTGGGCTGCAGGGTTGTGGCATAGGAGAAGCAGTTGAGGTAAAATGATGCTGTTCCTCCAGAATGACCATCATCAACATACAGGTCTCTGCCCAGTTTTAGCACTCAATTTAACCACCACCCTTCAGAAATAGGACCAAAATCCATATATCTCTCTCTCCTAAGAGCTGGGTTAGGGGAAAAATATAAGCAAAGGGAGAAGGGATCCTTTCCTTAGCTCAGGGTAGTCCAGCCTGGCTATTCTGTGTGCCTGTGTCCACCTCACCTACTGGCACGACAATTCCTCTTCCCTCAGGCGTTCTGCAGGCTAGTCCTTCTCTTTTCCGTAGAACAATATGAGCCCACTGCCTGTTCCATGCTTTCCTTCCTCCGGGAAAACACCCGCCTAACCCTTCATCTTTTTTTCCCATATTCCCATATTTTTTAATACACATCTAAAATCTCACAAGGTAGGTTTTAGAAAAGCATCATTCACAAATAAAACATATGAATTATTGTAACACAAAATCATTTAGGGTCAGAACATGCAATAAACTTTAGAACATAATTTTCCAGACATAGAATATAATGACTATCTCTGAGAAAGTCTCATGGTAGTTTTGTTATAAAGTATAGATCGTCTCTGCAAATACATGACAAACGCCTCAAAAGATTCATTAAGAATTCTTCTTGCCGAAGGATGACTTATCTACTCATCAGAATAGTTTCTCTAAGTCAAGAAAATCTTCTCTATCTTCTGAGCTGTCTCTAGAGTGATATATATTCCTTATCATGAAGAACAAGTGCTCTCTATCTTACTGTTAACTTTACAGAGGCATATTAATTATTAGTTACCTTCACTCCCAAGGAGAATTATTATATCGACACACACACTCAGAAAAACTTCTCCTTTCTATCACATTTTACAAGACTGGCACGTTAAGTTTCCGCTGTACTTTATATATCTACTCCCACACAGCTTTATTTGTCTTCCACAATCTTTTAAAATTCCCTCGACGTGACAATTACATTCTACCAACATCCTTCCAATTACCGTCCAAAGTTACTGATATCAATACCTGTTATTCTTCCTGTCTTTGTTTTCTAGTTTCTTTGTTGCCAGGCACCTACTTTCTCCCGGTACTGAAACATCAACAGTGCGCTCTTGACCTATGCAATTTGTTGCAAATGAAATCACAACACCGCAGTTGATATTATCTTCTCCGAGGTAGGTCTCCCAGTTGACAAATGACAGGTACTTAATTACTTTGAGAACGCCAAAATGCTTTGTCCTGCTGACTCACTATGCATTTCTTCGTTGTCTGGCTTAAGTTAGGATACTTAAGAACTGCTTGCTGTCTTTCCTTTCCATTTAAAACTGTTATCTATCTGTATACTTGTCCTTGTATATGGTGAGTTCGATCTTCGTATGAACACGGGCATGAGACATGTCACACCATGGAAACCCTAAATCCCCCCTCCCCCTATTGAAATCCATTGGTTTAAAGGCTATACCATTTATCATTATGTAGCATGTCCTTTGAAGAACGTCGCTCTTGTCACAAGCTAACGGAAAGCTTCTTCATCAATCGCCTGTCCTCCTGACATGTGTGTTCATGCTTGTCGGGTCTTTATTTATTGTATCCAAATCGTTTTTGTCGGTCCTATCCTTGTCTTCTGTGAACATTGCCTTCTACTATTGTTCTTTCTAAACTTCTGTAACTGCCCAAAGCCCATTAGTTTATGAAATACCGCATTGTTTATGAGATAGTTGTCTTCAATGTTTAGAGTACTGGCTCTAACATTCATCAATTATCCAATCACAAACATGATAATCTTCCTGGTCTGGGAAACCATCATATTTTTTTAATTTTGTCTGTATTTTCTATAATGACAACTATCTTCGCTAGTGTACGCTCAATTGTCTGCCATTGTTTAAGATACAGTGAGCAAACAATAATATGTATATTTCGTTGTTTTTTTTTCGTTTTGTTTGTTTGTAAGTATATAAAGTGTTTCATAAAATTATTTATTAGAAATATGAAATTCATACGTCACAAACTTTCCCAAAGTTATAGTCTAAAATAGGACTACCTGTACTACAAGGGGATTTTTTTTCCATATCCTTTTACAGGACATCGCTGTCAAAACCAGCATCTTTCAGCTGTATGTTGATTTCTTGGCAAGATTACGCTCAGTTGTTTGCCATTGCTTTCTGAGCGGCCGGCTCACATACCCGTAAGTTACCGATGCGATTCGAACCACTGCTGATTATCATCGTCATCACGTCACCGACGAGAGTATACGAGATTAAGGAAAAAAGTCATAACCTCTAAGCCACGAAGCCGGCATTCAAGGGGATACATTCAGTATTTTTTAAACACCAGACGCAGTGTGAACATACAAGGTCATGGCCACTTAAAGTATTAATTTAAAAACAACTAGTTACGTGCGATAGATTCAAAACGCAAATATAGATGAAAGTCTTCGAGAAGATGTTAAATTAATGAACCGGACAATAAAATGATCTTCTCTGCTCTTGAGTACATTCTTGACAATGCATATTTTTTACTATAACAAGTTCTTTGATTATTTGAAACACACTTTCACCATCATGCATTTTCATCTGACTTTTTTTATTCTGACCACAGTTTTCAATTAATCCCCAGGAAGCAGTGTCACGCCTTGGAGGGCTGGATATCCTTGTGTTGAACCACATAACACCTCAACCAATTACCTCATATACAGGCAGCTTAGAAAATATAACACTGTTTGATAAAGTTACAGATGTAAACTTTCGGTATGTTTTACGCAGACATTTCTCAATGCTTATATAAATATGTTATTAAAATAGCTTAAATGCTGATAGTATTTACAGACTGCCATTCTCATTACAATAGTGAATGTCTTATTTCTGTGCCGTATCTCTCAATCCCCTCTCTCCTCTCTCTCTCTCTCTCTCTCTCTCTCTCTCTCTCTCTCTCTCTCTCTCTCTCTCTCTCTTGCTGTCTCTCACTGTTCGCCTTTTTTATATGTAAGTATGTGTACACACACACACACACACACATATATATATATATATATATGTGTGTGTGTGTGTGTGTGTGTGTGTGTGTGTGTGTTCCACATTTATTTGCCAGTGTGTCGAGCATGGCAGCTTTGAAAATTTATCATTCCTTATCTACGCTTAAGTAATCGTCGGGGATGTTCTTGTGTAGTTTTTTGATTTCTTGATTGAATTCGTCTTAAACCATATTTTCCTGAAGCCTCCTATAATTGATGACATGTGTTGTTACCTTTTTGTGTCTTATTTTCCTGTATGTTGACATCTTTTTTTTTTTATTATGACTGGTTTGTGGTTAGTATCAACGTCTGTATTTGGGAGTGCTCTTGAATCCAATAGTAGTCTTCTGTCTGATTTCCTACGTAGAATAAAATCGATTTTAGATGCTTGATCTATGTCATTCCATTTATACCAGGTTTGGGTGTGGCTACGACGATGTTGGAAAAAACTATTCGCTATTATTAGTCCGTGTTTGGAGCATATGTTGAGTAGATGTTGACCATTGCTATTACATTTAGCCTCTGTGTCGCTGAATGGCCCCATGGATTCACTCCACGGAGTTCTTCGTGTGCCTATTCGTCCGTTTCTGAATCTTTTCTGTCAAGGCAAATGTAAACCTATTCTCGTGTTTTGTGGATTATTCAAAGGCATTTGACTGTTTACAACATCCGAAACTTTGGGAACTCATGAGAATATGGGCTTTCCACCACATGTAGTACAACTCATAAAAATACTCTATCTAGATGCCCTAAATATCGGTGGTCATCACATACCAGAGATTCGGTATGCTGATGATACAGTATTGCTATCCACAACACAGAATGGTATAGAAAACCTAATAGCCTCAACCCAATTGAATAGTCAAAGTCATAACTTATATTTTAACATAGCAAAAACAAAGATAATAGATACCGATAAAACTACTATGGAGAAAGAAATATATGTTAATGGGGAAAAATTGGAGGTCGTGGAGAGTTTTGAATATCTTGGGTAATTGATTACCACAACGGTGACACAATGAAATAAATTAAAAGATGACTATCAATAGCTCTTCAAAGACTAAAACAACTGAATAAATTATGGAGTGGGACAGACAGAACTACAAAAATTAGATTTTTAAGAGCATGCAGTTTTCCTATTGCAACATACGCCTGTGAGACCTGTACACTTAATAAACAAGCTATTTAAAAAAAAAAAAAAATTGGGTACGTATCCCTTACGGGACGTTGCAGTCACCACCAGCATTTTCAGCTGCTGTTGATGTACTAGGCAAGTGTTACGTTCAGTATTTTGCCATTGCTTTCTGAACGACCGGCCCCTATACCTTTTTCGAAAAAACCAGCACCGCCGTGTTTCGAACCCGGGTATACGGGCTCACAAACCGCGTTCGCAAGCCCTTAAATGCCTTTGAATATGTTATAGACGAGTTCTAAGAATATCTTGGGTAAAGAAAAGAACAAATGCATTCATACTTCAAGAGCTGAATATTGAAGAAGGTTGGCTATTAAAGACAATAAAACAAAGAAAATTGAAATATTTTGGTCACTTGAAACGTCACGAAAGTTTGGAGAGAACAATAATGGAAGGGTATATGCCTGGGAAGAGAGGGAGAGGAAGGCCAAAGAGAAGATGAGTGCAGGATGTGGCGGATGATCTCCAGATGGGTGTATCAGACGCGGGAAATCTTGGTTATGATCGAGAGGTTTTCCGGAAGGTTGTTATGGGAGCGAGGTTCTACAAAGGACATGCTACTGAATGAATTCGTCCGTTGAAATCACACATCACAATAAGATCATCTGTCTCCCTGACATTATTTAACGTGTCTGCAAGCTTATCAAAATACTCGTCTTTTTCTTCATCTCTGTAAGTGTCGTTACATAGGGCGTATGTTTGTTTAAAAGTTGTTGTTCTATTTCCTTCTTTGATCTGTACAAGGATTATTCGTTCCGATGTGTAATGTCTGCACATCTGCTTTCACTATATAGTGACAATATGATAAGAACTTTAGAGAATATGAGACGACATAACGTCAATAACATAAGACATGCAGGTGGTACAGTATTTATTGCAAACAACGAACATGATGTGGTCAGTACCACATCAACAGTCTTAACTTCCCCAGACAATTATTGGTACACATTGTAGGCTGGGTCTACCTTCGAGCCCAGGTTCATTTGAAAACTTCGATTGTGCACCGATGCAGAACGAACCCACGTCCACATCGCCGGTAGGCGAGAATCATGCCACTAGGCACCGCGATGTTAGCTTGTGGTTAATGGGATATGTTGAGATGAGTCGAGCTAAGAACCGACATCCCTGCACTCAGGACATTCCCACACCTGCTCCGTCGCCTCGTTCAATAGCCAGCGAAGAGTCACATTGCTAATCGTTCCAAGTCTGGTTGAAAGTTCTCCTGGTTTTCCCTTTCAGTTTGGAGATTCGTCCAGAACACCTGCCAATCCCCCGCTATATCATTATCTCCATATATGGCTCCTTAGTCTGTTGCCCCGCCTTCTCCACAGGCAAACAACCACCTCTCTCTTGCCCTTAGGTAATCTACCACTGACAGGCGCATTCTGCCTGAACTTAACATTTGTTAGTAGCCTCATTATACAATAATATAAAGCGTTGCAATTGCAATAACAGTGCAACGGAAATCATGACTGTTTATCAAACTGGACATGAATAAACTGACTGAACTATAAATATCGGGTAATCATTTATGGTATATTCTCTTTTATTTCAGCTCTTTTGTGCATCTGACATCATATGCTATGTCTCAACTGATAGAAAATGAGGGCAGTATTGTTGTTGTAAATAGTTTGTTAGGTGAGTTGATAAAGTATATTTGCTTTATTGTGAAGTTGCAAAAACATCTATTAAAATTCCTTACCCTACAAACTAGACACAATACTACTCTGCATTATGATAAAGTATCACAAAGACGCCAGGTTCAGTTGTTTTCCATTGCTTTCTGAACGACCGACACCCATACCATTTCGTAAAAACCAACGCAAGGCGGTATGCTGCCAAATCGCCCGTAGCTGTGTTTCGAACGCGGGTAAACGGGAGCAGGCACTATTTATAATAGTTGATATATAAATAGTGACATGCTGAATTGTGTATTTATAGCTCTTTTCAAAAGATCAGGAATAACTGAATACTAATAATTTCGAACAATACACCTAATAAACAATGTCACCAAACGCATCACCATCATCAAGTGTCGTACCGGCAGACGTAGGCGTTCATGATTATCCACAGATCTCGGTATTCTGTTTTCTGGATCAATTCTGCTGATAATATTCATCCATGCCACCGTCTCATTCCATCCAGCATCATTTCTCTTGGTCAGCCTCTGCCTCTTTCCCAATGGATCTGTCCACCTGTCCATGAAGTTTTAGGAAGATAATGTAGTGGTTTCCCCTAACCTTCCACATCCACATGGGGGTCTGCTACCTCTGCCTTTGATAGTCATTTACAACTGTCAGGACAAATGAGTACCCTGCTCTGCTCAGCTGCAGAGTAGTCCACCTATCCTGGTGGATATTCGGTCCCCTGGGCTGCAGTTGCCACACCGGGCTGTGTTGCCGATCCTCTATCACTGCGAGGAGAAGGTGCAGTTGGAATTTTCCCTTCCTAAAGTTATGGTTTAAACTCTCCAATACTTTTAGAGGTGTCCCCAAACTACTACTCATAATTATAGTGAGAATAACAAGTAGGAAATTTATTATGGAAATTCTAAGAAGTATGTAGCAAAGTGGACTACCACAATAACTAACCAGAATTGCGAGACAAAAAGGCAAGAGGGTCGAATTAATTGCACCGGGCTCTATCACACATAGCTCCGATTTCTTCCCCATAGTGGCCAGCTGAAAGCGTCGGATAGAGCACAAACTCCGTAGGTTGAGCGATGACCAGAAAGGTCTGTGAATATATTGTACTCGGGGATAGAAGGACGGCGTACGAACATGAACCCACTACCTTTGTAGCGAGAGGAAGGCGACATGAACACCTCGTCACAGAGCCCCCGATTTCCCGGAAAAGGGTAATAAAACTATACCCTAATATACGGAGGCAATAAAAGAAGCAAAGGAAGACGAAGATATACGATACTACATAGAATGTAAGGGTGGCATGGAGGAATATCATTAAAGTGCAATGACGTAATTCGGCATAGCATAACACAACATTAGTGAAACTGATCCAGAACACCAGGAACTCGGATCTTTGAAGATGCTTGAAAGCCTAGACCTGTTGGTAGGTATATTAACATTATTATGATGGTGATTATGATTGCGATGATGAAACAATGTTGTGGTGTTTTTGCACAGATCATTTCATTACCTAAATATTCCTTCGCGGTATGTTCGCACATGGTTATAACTTCTGGTTATTTCCCATCTCATAAATTGACTAATTACCTTAGCTCACAGTCATAATGTAGATGTCTAGCTTTTCTCCGACAGTGCTATACTCTCCATATCAGTACTGATCGGACAATAAAAGACATCACTCACTATGCTATCATTATTTATAAGTGTTCAGCATTTTCATCTCCTGCTTGTAAATATAACATCATCATCATTACTAGGCCTGTCGGTTTGGAGACGGTTGTTAAGGTCGCCTGATAATATCCTTCAGCAGTGTCCTATTCTCAGCATCTCTCTTCTGTTTAGAATAGGGTATGTCCCAACGTCCCTGCATGCATGTATGGTGTAATTATTCCTCTAACTAAGATGTTCTCTTTTATCACTTGCCCTGTATTTTACATCTATTATTTTCAGTCAAATCGAACAATTAGTATAATTAACCACTTCACGAAAATTTTGCTAAGAATTATCATGCAATGAATAAGTAAGAAAATAAAACCGGAAATAGGAGAGGAACAATGTGGGTTTGTAGAAGGCAAGGGTACAGAAAATGCTGTATATATGCTGAGAACATTAATTGAACGTTCTATAGAAGTAAAGAAAGACCTACGTAAGGACTGATAATGAAGTAGGTCAGTATGCACCTATTAAAAGAGGTGTGAGACAGGGATGTGTATTGTCTCCAGAACTGTTTTCCCTGTACAGATTTTAAAAAATTCCATAAACGTAGAAGATATGGAAGGAAACATTATTGGAGGACGAAACACCAATAACGTTAGATCTGCGGATGATACAGTATTGACTGCAGACAATGAGCAGAATCTGCACTATTTAGTAGATGCGGTTGTTGCACGCAGTGAAAACTAGGGTTAGAATTAAATTGTAAGAAGACACAGATTATGGTCTTCACTAGGAAAAAGGAAATACCATAATGTAATTTACAAGTAAATGTGAATATTCTTAAACAAGTGAAACGGTACAATTATCTTGGAGCAGTGATATAATCTGAATAGAGATGCCTTGAAGAGATTAGAGCAAGAATTGTCATTGCGAAAGTAGCCTTTTACAAGATGGAAAACATACTGATGTCATTTGCAACGATAAAAAGAGTGTTGAGATGCTACATAGAATCTGTGCTTTGGTATGGGTTTGAAGCGTGGACAATGAGGAATATGCTGAAAAATATCTGATGGCAGTGTTTCTGAGGAAATAGCAAAGAAAACACTGGACAGACAGAAAAACTATTGACCAAGTCCTACTGGAAACAAATTAAAATCTAACACTGTTTAGAGAAATTAGAAGTAGACAGTCACACATTGTTTGGTCACGTTATGGAAAAAAAAAATAATAAATTGTAGAACTTGGTGACAACTGGCCAGATCGATGGGTGGTAAACAAAGGGATGGCAGACAAGTAAATAGCTGGATGGCTTGACCACGTGGCATGGTCAAGACAAGAACACTGAGATGATCCACGACTCTGTTGATCGAATGAGATGGCGAAACATGACCGCCCACGCTTATCGGCATGACACATGATGATGATGATGATTTTCAATCAAAGAACGCTATATTTTGATATGAAAAGGGAATTGTAATTTATTGTAAACAATGATCACAGCCATGAAGCAAGAACACTTATAATTTAGTTTAACAGGCATGATTTCATAGCAGACTGTGTTAGTTCTTTCCCCTTTACTTAATATTACCATTTCAGGTAAAATACCACACCCATTGTTGTCAATGTACTCTGCCTCAAAACATGCGCTCCATGGTTTTTTTGGTTCCTTGCGGAGTCAGTTTATCTCAATGAATCAAAACGTTGCCATCACCATGTGCACGCTGGGATATGTAGGTAAGTAAAAGACACATTTAGCCATTGATATTTCGGTGTTTGCTTGTTTCATTATTGATTTTACTGGTCTATCGCTTTCTCATTTCCACAGTATTCTGTTTCCAACAGTCTCTTTGGTTTTTCTTCATGTCGTATTAAACTGCCAGGATGTGAAATCTTTTGCATTTGTATTGCTTGCTTGTGTTCGTTGGCTTGAGCTCCAACGCGAAGTCCTGTATGTCGGATGAAGGCATCCTGTTGTCCAACATCAGTGTGATGTCATACAGGACCTGAGGTTTGCGTGAGTATCCGTTGTCCCATGTCTGGCTTATTGGTGTACAGACTGGTGGTTCCTCGCCGTACAGGCAGACACTCTCCGACTTCGGAGGAATCGGCGATCTTACTGACTTTAGCCAGGACCCTGAAGGGACCTGTTGCCCAGGACGCTCGACGAGGACGCGTCAATAGGTCTTGGCCAGTATATAACCCGGCCCTGGTGCTTTGGAAACATCTCTGCGTCCTTGCATTTGTATTTACTGTTCTATTAAATTTTTTATAGGTTATTCCTTTGTAAATTATTGTTGTTGTTGTTGTTGTTTTAAGTTAGCTAGTTATTTTTCTCTTTGTTTGGGAGCAGCCTCTGAATTCTTGACAACTGCTTAATCAGATAACCCATAGTCTAATCTCATCTCATCTCATCTCATCATGTTCCTCTTGTTCCTTGCGGTGTCGAGGTGAAGTATAAAAAGCTGGAGAGTGCCAGCTTATGAGCTTCATGTATCGATATTCCCATGGACTCTGTTATTCCCTGCGTCCATCGTTTACGTGGTCGGCCTCTTATTCTGCTTCCCGCTGGTCTGTACATCATAGCTTGTTGTGGTATACTGTTAGTTGGTAACCTACTTGCATGGCCAAACCATTTGATTTGATGCCTTCTAATAAAATATAGTGCAGCTATAACCCCCACTTTAGTCCTGATTTCTTCATTTCTGTTATTATCTCTTCTCGATACATTGAGTATTCTTCTCAGGAATCTCATTTCTGTTGTTGTGATTTTTCTTTTCTCTTTTTCTGTCATTGTCCAGGTTTGGCATTGGTAACAGATTTTGTAGGAAAATTGTGTTGTAAAGTGCTTTCTTAGTAGTAATTGATACATGTTTGTTCTTTAGTACTGTTGCTATTTGTCCAAAGAGTTGGTTTGCCTTATTGCATCTATTTTCGAGCTCGTCTTCTGATTTGCCATTTGATGTACTTCCTAGGCACTTGAAACCCTTTACGTGTTTCAAGGGATGTTCATTTAGGTGAATCGTTGTTGCTTTTTCTTCTTTAGTTATAGTCAATACCTCTGTTTTACTTGTGCTAATTTTCATGTTATGTTCCCTACACATTTCGATTAGACCAGGGGTGGGCAAACTGCTGCCCGCGGGCCCCATGCAGCCCGGCAATTGATATTATGCGGCCCTCGGGGACATTTACAAATAAACATTTTTACTTCGGTTTTGAGTTATTTTGTTGCATTTTACAGAATGTCATGTACCGTTATGATTGTTCTAAAATTTTTGATAAAATTTCTCTCTAATTTTCTATTTTTATGTTATTGCAATAATTAGTTATTTATACTGTTTAATAACCTATAAATAATGCATAACTACTTATTGTGATAGGCTGCTGTAAACAAAGAGGACATAATATATATGCGGCCCCCCAATAGCTTTACATTTGTCAGTGTGGCCCTAGGCACAAAATGTTTGCCCACCCTTGGTTTAGACCATTCATGTGGTCTTGTAATTCAGCTTCTGATTTTGATATTAGTGCTTAGTCGACCACAAACAGGAGTTCTCTAATGATTAGATTTGCAGATGGTTCTTCTTCTGTGTTCTCGTCATGCGGTGTTCTTGCGGTCTCTGTTTGGCTGGTTTCTTTACAAATGTTGTCTATATATGTTATAAACAAGAGAGAGGACAGAACACAACCTTGTCGTACTCGGGATCTTATGGTAAAGGGTTCTGAGTGTCCTCCAGTTGCTCTCACTAAGCATTCACTGTTTTTGTATAAACTTCTACATAGGTTTGATAGATGTGTACTCACTCCATTTTATTTAAGGATTTCCCACAGCTTGTTTCTATCTACTCAATCAAATGCCTTTTCTTGGTCGACAAAGGCTAAGTAGAGTGTTTCATTGAATACGGTTGATTTTTCTATAAATTGTCTAAGAGCAAAAATGGCATCTGTGCATCCTTTATTTTTCCTAAATCCAAGTTGTGTTTCGCTTAGCTGGGGTTCTATAATAGTTCGCAATCTTTTCTCTTTTCTCTCTTTTGCAAAATATTTTCCCAGTATGACTCAACAGTGAAATGCCTCTGAATTGTGTGTAGTCTCTTTTGCTGCCTTTGTTTTTCCAAATCGGGATAATTATGGCGTTTCCCCAGTTCCGTGGTGTCTGTTGTTCTACCCAAACGTGGTTGAATAGTCTATGTAGCCATGCTGTTCCTACTTCTCCTGCTGCTTTAATTAGTTCATTTGGTATTTCATCTTGTCCTGGTGATTTGTTCAATGGGGCTAATCTGATGGGTTCTATAATTTCTTCTTTCAGTATGTCTGGTTCTAGTTCTTCGTTGGCATCTGTGTCGGTTTCTTGAATTCCTGTGACATCTGATGGGATGTTGAGAAGTTGTTCGAAGTACTGTTTCCATCTGATTAGGATTTGGTTTTGTTCACTTATTGGTTCTCCAATTCCGTTGTTATTTATTTCAATTGGGTAAAGTTTTCTCCGCTGGCTGTCATTGAACTTATCTTTTTATAGAAGTTTCTAGTTGCCTCCTTGTAGTTTTTATTTAGAGTTTCTCCATACTCCTCCCAGTCTTTTTTATGTAATCGCATTCCTGTTTGCTCTTCGACCACTTTTTATATTTTTCCTTTTTATCTTTTACAGCTTTGTTTACTTCTGCGTTCCACCAACTTGTTATTTTCTTTCTCCGTGTGTTGCGTTTTTTCGTGGTTCCACATGTTATCTTTTCAGTATTTAAAGTGCTTGATTTTAATATCTCCAATTCTTCTTCCATAATTCATAATTGAAAACCATATAATTCGACTAGCCAGATTTGCCTGTGGATTATTCGTTTCCTTAATTAACTGAAGGAGGTTTTTTTTTTTTGGGGGGGGGGGGGGGGGGGCCTCGCTCGCTTTGAACCCAAGTGTAGTCCATACACACTATTTATAGTAGTGATGGACTGAATTTTGCTTGTGGGTTAGCTTTCCCTTTTAACAGTTTCCCTCGCCATCAGGCAAACCCATTTCAACTTCAGAGGCACTTGTAATTAACGACCCCAATTCAAGGACAACAGGTCAACATTTTAGTCCAGTTGTCCGGTGGTGGGGGTGGGGGGGGGGGGGGGGGTTAACCGCTAACCTTGGCATCAGCACACCGGATGTTTTGGAACACGCGTTCTTATGCATTTGACCATGCTGACCTGCACTGGAGGACTATATATGCTTGGATGTCATTGTTTGTTGCGTTTTCATTAAATGCTCTTTTTGCATTGCTAATTCTAGCACCTATGATACGTCGGGCATCTTCCTGTACAGCTTCACCTAGATATACACAATTATTAACTTGCTCAATGTTGTGTTTCACAGTTTTGAGCTGTGCTTTGGAGATACTTATTATTAAAGCTTTATAAAAACAAACAATAATTTACAAACATTGAACGTTTAACTGTTAACTGTAATTTACACATGGATCTAATCAATATATGATGGCTTCTCATGAACACAGGTACAGAAAATGCAATTAAAGAACTACAAAACTCTGGATCTGAACTGATGTTGAAGCTAGTTACTCCAGCATCTCCAGAAGACACCGCTCGAGCTATAGTGAAAGCCAATGCCAGGAGAGACCATGAGCTGTATTATCCAAGTGGTTCTGTTAGAGTTATGGTGTTATTACGAAGCTTATTTCCACAGACTGTTGATGCTTTTATGAGGCTTCTTAGTGTGACTAAAGAATAATTGACGTGGGGCTGAGATAGCATTATTTACTAACAAAATCAGTTCTGGCTTCCATGAGTCAAAGCAGAAGCATTTAAATAATTAAAACGCATGCTCGACTGTTCAAACGAGTGTTATATCGTTAGTGTCATGTTTATCAATAGCGTAAGAGGAGCTAGGTTGTTGGAATTGAAACTAAAGATATTTGAGCTATCAACGGAAATGTACATGCAAGCTGACCAAGAAGAAAATGGGAAGTAAATTAAAAATCACATTGTGTACAAAAGAAAAAAACAAAAAAAACAGAATGTGAAATATATGAAATGTACCGTAGGCAACACAGTAAGGCATAGAATGATACTTTAAAAAAAAATATAGATTGTGCAATATTTTCTTATGTATTTATATACAACAGTATTTTAAAGATTATTCCTTGCAATTATCATAAATCTTCTGGTATCGCCATATTTATTGCTGCACTGTATTTATCATTATATCATGCTTCTTAGTATTTTCATTTCTTAAAACATAATTATGTGATGCCCCTATTGCGTAGATCCATCTTTGTTTTTCATTGCAAGTGTATACTTCCAGGTAATATGCAATGTGTCAGTATTCAGAAAGCTATTCACTCATGGTTCAGACTGTTACTGCTGTGAGTAAATTTACATGTGAAAAATATACATTTTAATAAACTTATATGCAGAATCGTAATGTTGAATGTTGCACAGTTACGCTAGTCGGAGAACTAGAATAAATTTATTTAGTGTCATGCATCGAAACACTTGTCTTTACTGAATTCATTATAGTTGTCTGTTTTAAAATTAACAATCAGTATGTATTGCAGGTCGAAGCAGGAACATGGGGCTGATCCACGACTCTGTTGATCGAGTGAGATGACAAAACATGACCGCCCACGCTTATCGGCATGACACATTATGGATGGATGGATGGATGGATGGATGGATGGATGGATGGACGGATGGATGGATGGACGGATGGATGGATGGATGGATAGATGGATTGATGGATACAGATGTCGAGTCGTTAACAATAACTTACAGCTACTACACATCTTCGTCAGATTGTAATATTTGATTGTAATGTTAGATTATTCTATTTTAAAGATATATGCATTATAATTGTTTCGAAGAGTAAGGATCAATTATAATCCCTAGTATTTCCACACACACCTACACATACACACTAGTACTAGCACATATACACACAGAAATACACAAACATGCAAACAAACACACAGGCATGCTTGAAAATCTGCTAAACAGTCCCCCTGTCGTTTGAAGCATGGAATAATCAATATAATTAGTCTCATTTAGCATTGATTCGTTTCCTGTGTGCTTTTGAGTAGAAGCAGATTCAACACGTGATGTCGGCTACATTGTCCTTAGGACAAGATCGATGCACTTACTGTATGTTCACGTTAGTCTATATTGTGGATATACCAAAGTCTAAGCAACAACAAATCCATAATATATGTTAGAAAGCATCATACCCGTTTAAAAGTTAATTACTACTGTAAAGCAAAAATGAATTAAAACTAAAAACCATAACAACAAACCAAGGAATTTCATGCTATGAAAACTGTTGTGTGCCGCATTGTACGTACACTTTGCATAGAAAAAGATATAACACGTTTCATAGCGAGTATATAATTGCAGTGATGTTTACGAATGCCGTAGGTGCAATTGCAACATATTCTGTCAATGCTGCCTGAAGATCAGTTCAATTGTTATACGCTTAGGGTTTCAAATGTTGCTGTTATGTAGCCCGGGGCGGGGTTGGAGTGAGCACCCAACCTTGCATAACTATCCCAATGGCTCGTGCATTCATCACCACTGCAGCAAAAGTCCAACTCCTGGCCTTCTCGTGGCGGACCTGTTTTAACTAACACGAGAAGGGGCGGCCACGAGTCACTGGCGCCGAGAAATAACCAGAACGCTCTAGATGTGTATGCAGGTACATGCATGCGCAGACACGTGTGGGCATGCCTACACACCTAAACTCGAGTAAGACCACAGTCTACTCTAGCAAAGAAAAGGTGCTGAAGACGGAGGTAACCAGCCAGGAGGCGCACCACAGAAATCAGGATGCCACGCAATCACGCCATAAAATATGTCGGCTACTGCTAAATGTTATGGTTAACAATAATGCACTGGAATGCGGAGGGAGTCAGCAACAACAACAACAACAACAACAACAACAACAACAACAACAACAACAACAACAACAACAACAACAACAACAGCAACAACAAAATAGAACTAGAAAACATCTTGGACTAAGAAAAAAGTAAGCGTATGTTGCTTGCAAGAAACTCACCTCAACGAAAATATAGCCTTCAAAATCAGAGGATACCAGTATTACCGATCTGACCGAAAGGACAGGTGAAAGGGTGGGATACTGATCCTTGTAAAATAAATAGCATCACTGCTTCCCATATTGAAGTTTACATGGAAGGGGCTGAGAATCAGACACTTAAACATAAGATATGCAATAGAGACCTTCATCTGGTCAATTACTACTGTCAAAATGACCGTCCACAGGCACTGGGCACACTACCATTAAAATAAAAAATATGATTGTGTGTGGCGACTTCAACAGCCACTCGCAGAGCTGGGGCTATGATCACATGGGCCAGAGAGGAGAGAGACTAGAAGACTGGCAGGATGAGAATGGATTAATCTGGATTAATAAGCCGCCCGATCCACATACTTTCTACTCGAGATCATGGCACACTACAACTACACCTGACCTGGCTTTTCATTCACCAGACCTGGAGTGGAACATTACACGAATTGATGGGAAAAATCTTGGTGGCAGTGACCACCGGCCAGTCTCTCTAATTGTAGAAAATGAGCTTGCAAGTGAGTAGTACGTTACGTTGTATTTGATTAGCAATTTAGGATTGACCTTGCATGCGGGGTGGGTTGGGTAGGGATAGGTATGGTAGGTATCTAGGTCATATGTAAGGGCGATAATTCTAAGAAAAGACATGATTTCTAAGGGTATATAACTGATTGGGTATATAATATTTTAAATAATTTTAAAAAATAAAATTAAAATAAACAAATAAACATCAACCAAGGGCGCGCGGGGCGGTCGACGGGGTGGGCGCGGAGCGAGAGCGGCGGATCGGTCGCATGGAGCGGTCGAGGTCGAACGAAGTAAAACAGTGTCTTGTAGTAACCACTTGACCAGTCATTGCTGAGTGACCACAAGGCCGGTCAGTGACGAGTGCGGGTGGTGGGGCTAGACGGTTCGAACCCTCGAGCCGCGCCGGGTGTCACATGAAAATTGTAATAAGTAAAAAGGTAAATATGGCGTGTATATGATCTGTAGTGGATCTTAGTGGCTTATACACTACCATCATATAGATTACACCTCTTCAAATGAAGACCTTAAAACAGTAAAGATGGCTGGTAGTAATAGTTGTAAGGGGTATGTCTTCGTGTTATTTGTTGTTAAGGTGTGGTTGAGTGGTGGTGTACCTAGGCAACAGTTTCCGAACAATATCATCATACTGGTTACAACTCTTCAAATGAAAACCTTAAAAAAGTAAAGATGGCCAATAGTAAATGTTGTAATGGGTGTGGCTTAGTGTTATTCGTTGTAAAGGAGTGGGTGAGCGGAGAAGTAGCTAAAGAAGTGCTTCTGAACACTTTAAAGGGGTGGGCGAGTGGCGAAGTAGCTAAATGAATGCGTCTGTTCTTTGCTAAGAGACAGAGGAGTTCCTAGATAAAGACTCCAGGTCTTTGTTATGGAGTAGGTGGGTGTACAAATAGCTAGATAACTGCTTCCGATCCTTGTTAAGAGGTGGGCGAGGGGCGGATTGGTTAGATAATTACGCCCGTTCCTATGTAAGAGCTAGGGAGATCGAGTGGAGAAGTGGATAAATAAAGGCATGGAGGTCTACCACCGACAAATTCATCGCATAATGGCGGCGTCGGTAGTCAGAAGACCTAGGATATTTTCATTATATGTCTATTGTAAAGTGGTCGACTGTTTATTATAACGATGGTTATTATTATCTGTAGTGGATGGGACTTAAATACTATCATAATACCGGTTACAGCTCTTCAAATTAAAACCTTAAAATGTAAAGATAGCCGATGGTTTTAGTGGCTTTGACTTTGTGATATTCGTTGTTAAGGGGTGGGGTGAGTGGATGGGTAACTAGATAAACGCTTCCGAACACTATCATCGGGTTCGAATCCCAGTGGGGCGGTCTAGTTGCAGAAGAAATATTGATACTGTTTTGTAACTTACTTGTGATTTCATGCTCTGATGTTATTAACCCCGTTATGTTTAGAAATGGAGAGGTGGTGTGATGGTTGCGGAGTATGATTAGGTGGCACCCCAGACACCGTGGAAGTGGCAGGTTCGAATCTCGGTTCTTTGTCGTTGGTAAGATAGCCAGTCATCAACGTATGGGTGTCTAGTTGATCATAGGGGTTAGGGTTATGGTCACTTTGTCCGGCCTTGTCGCCGCGGCCACAAGTCCCATCGCTGATGAAAAACACAGGCAGCAGATTTCACCGTTGTACCTACGAGTCACAAAATATAACCTATCTTAAAAATCAGAATATGATATACACATAGCCACAACAGGTGTTGCAAAAAATCAATACTAATTCTCATAACGGCTAATCCAGGGGTTTATCGTCATCGTAAAGATCAAGTCGGGTTAATAATATTCCTGATATCTCTGCCATTGCAAATAGGTTGTGCTATTAATAAAGGTTCATATAAAGGTTGGTAGGGGTTTAAGGGATTAACACCTATTGTCGGGACATCCAACAAAAATCAATAACACTACCCTCGATTGTTTTCTCACATTTGCCGGTTGGGGATCATGGGTTAGGTATATGTGTCCTAATTCAGTTAAAACATGTGGTATGAGTAGGAGATATCGCAATCAGTATCATCACGTGCCACACCGATCTTAAATCGCAGTATGACCTTATTCTTGTGACATTGAAAAGCTCGTGGTGTGAATAAGGATGGTGTACTATGTTATTGGGACGTTTATATAGATTGACCAGTATGCGAAGTTGATGCAGGTCACCCCTGTCAGCGCAGCATAGCTGTGTTATGAATTGTTGCCTATTACATCCGGGTGTGAAAATAACCAAAATATTTCACATCAACTCAATAGACATGCCTCTATGTATCTGTAAAAATATTTCACACCAACTCAATAGACATGCCTCTATGTATCTGTATTGCTTTTCAACTTGTCTGCTCACTGACCTCGCTTCACAGTCATACAAAAGTACAGGTTCCATGTAGTACTCAAGTTCTGTGTGTATTACTCATTACAGTTGACAACTTTATATTAGTCAGTATGTTTTCCAACTTGCAAAAGACAACCTTCATCACACCGATTCTTGTTCTAACTTTTTAAAGCCACTTCCCATCAGACATGGTTTTGTTCCCTTTTGTTCAACAAGTTTCTTTCCTTGTAGTCTCTTGGCGACTGATTCCCCATTTCAAGCTCCATGTCTCTGCGCGTATGTATTAGAGTGGTAGAACTAAACCAACAGCTCACAAGATAGACATGTATTACCACAATGTATAGGGACATGTGGGTAAGGGTTACAGACGGTTAAATAAGGCGTTCCATCCCGTCACATGCGTAAGGGTACAGCCGAGACACGTGGCTAAGAGGGATATCACAGAACAAAAAACTGTGTTCTGGTGGCGATCGAACCAGGGGACCTAACTCGTGATGACCACCTTGTACGGGAGTGATTCTGCCCCCTCGTCAACATGGCGTCGGAAGTTTAAAAGGGTCTCCCTTCTCTAGTTTTCTATGTCCGAGTCGTCATAGGGTCACCAAGTAACACCAAAGAACATGAAACTACTACTACTACCAAGGCCTCTATACACCGCAAGGCAGTTTCGAATATAGTATACCCAACTATAACCAAGTCATCACAGTGTTCGATTAACCCATTCTCATAGACCTAGAGGAGAGATGTGAACACCGATGCCAGTCGAGAAGGTGTACCTTTTACTTAACAGCTAGCGGGTCATACACCGACGAGTGTTTAGTTCTTTTTATCACTGGTATAATATTACACGTGAACACAACAAGCTTCCCCGGATCAATCTTAGGCGTCTCACATAACATGACATATCACGTGCCCACTGTCCTGACCAGCAAAGTTATCGCGTCTCAGAGCAGACATGTACACTTTCACTAACTCTTCTGCCTGGCCAAAGTGGTCTTTGCATCTTTCCCCAGAAACCCATTTCCAATGCCAATATATGGTTTTCAATGCGTCGGCTCATTGTTACATTTCACATCCAGAAAAAAAGTACATGTTCTATATACCACTTCAACAGTCAAATAAGAAAACATGTTAGCCAAATTATTAAAAAAGTTGGCAAAATGCAGAAATATATCGACCAGACTTATAAAATATAGTAAAATTTGTTAGCCAAATTGATAAAACTGATGGCCAAAATAAGAAACATCTCGACCAACATTATAAAAAGTAGGAGTAATGTTAACCAAACTAATTAAAAATGGTGACCAAGATAGGAAAAATCTCGACCAAACTCATGAAAAGTAGCAAAATTGTTAGTCTAGACAAATGTCAAAAATATTGGCCAAGTAGGAAATCGTGTTAGCCAAATAGGAAAAATATCGTTCGAACTTATAGATGTCTCGTCCAAACTTATAAAATGTCTGAACATTTGTTAGCCAAAGGTGAAAAATATTGGCCAAGTAAAGAAATATCTCATCCGAACTTAAAACAAGTAACAAAACATGCAAATAAAATCAAGAAATATGTCGACCGAAGTAATACAATAGGCAAAACGATGGACAAACTTATAAATATTTCGACCGTTATAAGAACATGTGTTACCCACATTAGGAAAAATATTGGCCATGTTATAAAATATCTCGACCAAATTTACAAAAAGTAGGAAAACTTGTCGACAAAAGTAGGAATATTTGTTAGCCAAAGTGGCCCAGTAAATAAATATCTTATCCAAATTTTATAAAATGTATGAAAGTGTGTTAGCCAACACATTAAACGGTGAAAAATATTGATCAAGTAAAGAAATGTCTTGTCCGAACTCATAAAAAGTAGGCAAATTTGTTAACTAAATGTGAAAAATATCGGTCAAACTTATAAATATCTCCACCAAACTTATAAAATGTAGGAAAATTTGTTAGCCAAATGTGAAAAATGTCGACCAAGTAAAGAAATATCTCATACAACCTTATAAAAATGTCGGCTGATATAAGAAAACGTGGTACCCAAATTAGGAAACATAGTGGCCGAGTTACGAAATATCTCAACCAAACTTACAAAACGTAGAAAATATGTCGACGTAAGTAGGAACATTTATTAGCCAAAGATGAACAATAGTGGCCGTGTACAGAAATAGCGCAGCCAAACTGATAAAATGTAGTAACATTTGTTAGCCAAAGATGACAACTGTTGACTAAACTTATAAATATCTTGTCCATACTAATGAAAAGTAGGAAACTTTGTTAACCAAAGGTGAAAAATATTGTCCAAGTAAAGACATGTTTCAATCAAACTTATAAATATATCATCCAATCTTATAAAAAGTAGGAAAATTTGTTAGCCAAATGGTAAAAAATATTTGCCAAATACAGAAATAGCTCGACTAAACATATAAAAAAAAAACTAGGAAAAAATATTAGCCAAAAGAACTAAAATGTTGACCAAAGTTATAAATATCACATCCAAACTTATGAAAAGTTGGAAACTGTATTCACCAAATGTAAAAAAACATTGACCAAGTAAAGACATATTTCAATCAAACTTATAAACTTGTTGTCCAAAGTGATAATAACTAGGAAAATCCTGTCAGTCAAACTAAGAAATGGCTATGCAAAAGTAAGAACTATGTCGACCAAATTAAGACAAATGTGTTACCCAAATTAGGAAAACATGTATCTTCTGTAGTTATGTCAAACATGTCTTGAACTTTTATCTGAAAAGATATTTCACAATACATAATCATCAACGTCAGCACTTTCCCGATTTTACAATACCGAAAGCTTTAACTTACCTTTCCACCGTATCTGCTAAAGAGGAACTTATACAGACTAATCACTCATCACTCCACACTCTTGTTTTTTTTTCCTTTCTAACACAACGTGTCTCTGTCTTTCATAGATAGCTTCAAAACTTGTCCATGTCACACCACCAAGAACTCCAAACCTTCGTTGTACATAAGCTCTAATGAAACAGGCATAACAACATGTATGGCAATGCAATTTGTGGCTCCACCTGGGATAGTTTTGATATCATCTGAGTATTCGTCAGCAAAGAACCATTTCACATGGCTGACCTCTTCATCTTTCTATACCACAATGTCTGCTACACTGACCTTCCATTGTTCCATCTTTCAACAATACAAAAAGTGTTCTCAAAGGCTAGCTAACATAACATTCCCTACTTTGTCCACAGCTTTCACACGTTGTCATTTCACAACTGCAATAGTGGCAAGTCTACATCCAACCAACAGTAGCTGTTATGAAGTCGACCTTTCTTAAAGAAACGTCTGCTTTATTGAACCCATGAATACCCTCTACCACATCTTCTAACAGACTTTTAACGTTTCATAACAAATAACATTAACATTCTCTTTGATTATAGAACAACCGATTTTCTGCTGACTAGGCAGATTTTCCACACTAATGGAGATAAATCATCTGTCCCCCTAACCTACTAGGCGCAATTCTAGACAACGAATACGAGCATCGACCAGCACCCCTAGGAAGAACTTGAAAAAACCACAGAGATTGGGTTCCTGAGACGAATAAGTTGCATTCCTTGGACTACGAGAGTAACTAACGATGATCACCTACAAGAGCCTAAGGAAAATAGAGCATTATATACATCAAACACAACAAACTCTTTCCTACTAACTCTAACCCTAACTATACATCATTCAACCATAACCCTAACCTAACCCCTAACCCTAACAATACAGCAATTACAACAAACTCGTTCTTAAGAGACATAGATACAAACCAGTGTTAGAAATGGAAAAAGTTGTGATTAAATTTTGATTAAAATTAAAAAATAATAAATCGCACTTTTATTGCCCGCTTCACTTAATATACAGATATAGGCTAAGTATAAGTCTGGGTTAGGTATAGGACGTGTAGTGAGCTTACATTTTGCGCAATAAAAGTGCGATTTATTAGTTTTCATAAGTTTGGACGAGATATTTATAAGTTTAGTCAACAGTTGTCACCTTTGGCTAACAAATGTTCCTACATGTTATCAATTTGGCTGCGCTATTTCTTTACACGGTCACTATTTTTCATCTTTGCCTAACAAATGTTCCTACTTACGTCGACATATTTTTCTACGTTTTGTAAGTTTGGTTGAGATATTTCGTAACTCGGCCACTATATTTCCTAATTTAGGTACCACGTTTTCTTATATCAGCCGACATTTTTATAAATTTGGATGAGATATTTCTTTACTTGGTCAACATTTTTCACATTTGGCTAACAAATTTTCCTACATTATATAAGTTTGGTGGAGATATTTATAAGTTTGACCGATATTTTTCACATTTAGTTAACAAATTTGCCTACTTTTTATGAGTTTGGACAAGACATTTCTTTACTTGGTCAATAGTTTTCACCGTTGGCTAACACATTTTCATACATATTATAAAATTTGGATAAGATATTTCTTTACTGGGCCACTATTTTTTCATCTTTGGCTAACAAATTTTCCTACTTTTGTCGACAAGTTTTCCTACTTTTTGTAAGTTTGGTCGAGATATTTCATAACTTGGCCAATATTTATCCTAATTTGTGTAACACATTTTCTTATAACGGTCGACATATTTATAAGTTGGTCCATTGTTTTTGCCTATTGTATTACTTCGGTCGACATATTTATTGATTTTACTTCCATGTTTTGTTACTTGTTATAAGTTCGGATAAGATATTTCTTTACTTGGCCAATATGTTTCACCTTTGGCTAACAAATGTTCATACAATTTATAAGTTTGGACGAGACATCTATAATTTTAAACGATATTTTTCTTATTTGGCTAACATGATTTCCTACTTGGCCAATATTTTTCACATTTGACTAGACTAACAATTTTCCTACTTTTCATGAGTTTGGTCGAGATTTTTCCTATCTTGGTCACCATTTTTAATTAGTTTGGTTACCATGACTCCTACTTTTTATAATGTTGGTCGAGATGTCTCTTATTGTGGCCATCAGTTTTATCAATTTGGCTAACAAATTTTACTATATTTTATAAGTCTGGTCGATATCTTTCTGTATTTGGACATCTTTTTTAATAATTTGGCTAACATGTTTTTTTATTTGACTGTTGAAGTGGTACATATAACCTGTACTTTTGTCTGGATGTGAAATGTAGCAATGAGCCGACGCATTGAAAACCATATATTGGCATTGAAAACGGGTTTCTGGGGAAAGATGCAAAGAACCCTTTGGCCAGGCAGAAGAGTTAGTGAAAGTGTAAATGTCTGCCCTGAGACGCGATAACTTTGCTGGTCAGGACAGTGGGCACGTGATATGTCATGTTATGTGAGACGCCTAAGATGTATCTGGGGAAGCTTGTTGTGTTCACATGTAATATTATACCAGTGATAAAAAGAACTAAACACTCGTCGGTGTATGACCCGCTAGCTGTTAAGTAAAAGGTACACCTTCTCGACTGGCATAGGTGTTCACATCTCTCCTCTACGTCTATGAGAAAGGGTTAATCGAACACTGTGATGACTTGGTTTTAGTTGTATATACTATATTCGAGACTGCCTTGTGGTGTATAGAGGCCTTGGTAGTAGTAGTAGTTTCATGTTCTTTGGTGTTACTTGGTGACCCTATGACGACTCGGACATAGAAAAGCTAGAGAAGGGAGACATTTTAAAACTTCCGACGCCACGTTGACGAGGGGGCAGAATAAATTCCGTACAAGGTGGTCATCACAAGTTAGGTCCGCTGGTTCGATCGCCCCCAGAACACAGTTTTTTGTTCTGTGATATCCCTCTTAGCCACGTGCCTCGGCTGTACCCTTACGCATGTGACGGGATGGCACGCCTTATTTAACCGGCTGTAACCCTTACCCACATGTCCCTATACATTGTGGTAATACATGTCTATCTTGTAAGCTGTTGTTTAGTTCTACCACACTAATACATACGCGCAGAGACATGGAGATTGAAATGGGGAATCATTCGCCAAGAGACTACAAGGAAAGAAACTTGTTGAACAAAAGAAAAAACAACGTCTGTTGGGAGATGGCTTTAAATGTTTAGAACAAGAATCGGTGTGATAATGGTTGTCTTTTGCAAGTTGGAAAATATACTGACTAATATAAGGTTGTCAACTGTAATGAGTAATACACAGAGTACTTGAGTACTACATGGAACCTGTACTTTTGTATGACTGTGAAGCTAGGTCAGTGAGCAGACAAGTTGAAAAGCAATACAGATACATAGAGGCATGTCTATTGAGTTGGTGTGAAATATTTTTACAGATACATAGAGGCATGTCTATTGAGTTGATGTGAAATATTTTTGGTTATTTTCACACCCGGATGTAATAGGCAACAATTCACAACACAGCAACGCTGCACTGACAGGGGTAACCTGTATCAACTTCGCATACTTGCCAATCTATATAAACGTCCCAATAACATAGGACACCATCCTTCTTCACACCTCGAGCTTTTCAATGTCACAAGAATAACGTTATACTGCGTTTTTAAGATCGGTGTGGCACGTGATAATAATGATTGCGATATCTCCTACTAATACCACATGTTTTAACTGAATTAGGACACATATACCTAACCCATGATCTCCAACCGGCAAATGTGAGAAAACAATCGAGGGTAGTGTTATTGATTTTTGTTGGATGTCCCGACAATAGGTGTTAATCCCTTAATCCCCTACCAACCTTTATATGAACCTTTATTAATAGCACGAACTATTTGCAATGGCAGAGATATCAGGAATATTATTAACCCGACTTGATCTTTACGATGACGATAAGCCCCTGGATCAGCCGTTATGAGAATTAGTATTGATTTTTTGCAACACCTGTTGAGGCTATGAGTATATCATATTCTGATTTTTAAGTTAGGTTATATTTTGTGACTCGTAGGTACAACGGTGAAATCTGCTGCCTATGTTTTTTTTATCAGCGTTGGGTCTTGTGGCCGCGGCGACAAGACCGGACAAAGTGACCATAACCCTAACCCCTATGATCAACTAGAAACCCATACGTTGATGGCTGGCTATCTTACCAACGACAAGGTACCGAGATTCGAACCTGCCACTTCCACGGTGTCTGGGGTACCACCTAATCATACTCCGCAACCATCACACCACCTCTCCTTTTCTAAACATAACCGGGTTAATAACATCAGAGCTCGAAATCACAATTAAGTAACCAAATATTATCAATATTTCTTCTGCAACTAGACCGCCCCACTGGGATTCGAACCCGATGATAGTGTTCGGAAGCGTTTATCTAGTTACCCACCCACTCACCCCACCCCTTAACAACGAATATCACAAAGTCAAAGCCACTAAAACCATCGGCTATCTTTACATTTTAAGGTTTTAATTTGAACAGCTGTAACCGGTATGATGATAGTATTTAAGTCCCATCTACTACAGATAATAATAACCACCGTTATAATAAACAGTCGACCACTTTACAATAGACATATAGTGAAAATATCGTAGGTCTTCTGACTACCGACGCCGCCATTATGCGATGAATTTGTCGGTGGTAGACCTCCATGCCTTTATTTATCAACTTCTCCACTCGATCACCCTAGCTCTTACAAAGGAACGGGCGTAATTATCTAACCAATCCGCCCCTCGCCCACCTCTTAACAAGGATCGGAAGCAGTTATCTAGCTATTTGTACCTTCACCTACTCCATAATAAAAACCTGGAGTCTTTATCTAGTAACTCCTCTGTCTCTTAGCAAAGAACCGACGCATTCATTTAGCCACTTCGCCACTCGCCCACCCCTTTAAAGTGTTCAGAAGCACTTCTTTAGCTACGTCTCCGCTCACCCACTCCTTAACAACGAATAACACTAAGCCACACCCATTACAACATTTACTATTGGCCATCTTTACTGTTTTAAGGTTTTAATTTGAAGAGTTGTAACCAGTATGATGATATTGTTCAGAAGCTGTTACCTAGGTACACCACCACTCAACCACACCTTAACAACAAATAACACGAAGACATACCCCTTACAACTATTACTACCAGCCATCTTTACTGTTTTAAGGTCTTCATTTGAAGTGGTGTCATCTATATGATGATAGTGTATAAGCCACTACGACCCACTACAGATCATATACACGCCATATTTACCTTTTTACTTATTACAATTTTCATGTGACACCCGGCGCGGTTTGAGGGTTTGAACCGTCTAGCCCCACCACCCGCACTCGTCACTGACCGGCCTTGTGGTCACTCAGCAATGACTGGTCAAGTGGTTACTACAAGACACTGTTTTACTGGGTTCGACTTCGACCGCTCCATGCAACCGATCCGCCGCGCCCAGCCCGTCGACCGCCCCGCGCGCCCTTGGTTGTTGTTTATTTGTTTATTTTAAGTTTATTTTTTAAAATTATTTAAAATATTATATACCCAATCAGTTATATACCCTTAGAAAACATGTCTTTTCTTAGAAATATCGCCCTTACATATGACCTAGATACCTACCATATTCATCCCTACCCAACCCCCCCCTCCCCCCGCATGCAAGGTCAATCCTAAATTGCTAATCAAATAAAATGTAACGTACTACTCATTTGCAAGCTCATTTTCTACAATTAGAAAGACTGGCCGGTGGTCACTGCCACCAAGTTTTTTCCCAAAAATTCGTGTAATGTTCCACTCAAGGTCTGGTGAATGAAAACAAGACTTTTTTTTTAGTGTAATGTCCCACTCCAGGTTTGGTGAATGAAAAGCCAGGTCAGGTGTAGTTGTAGTGTGCCATGATCTCGAGTAGAAAGTATGTGGATCGGGCGGCTTATTAATCAAGATGAATCCATTCTCATCCTTCCAGTCTTCTAGTCTCTCTCCTCTCTGGTCCATGTGATCATAGCCCCAGCTCTGCGAGTGGCTGTTTAAGTCGCCACACACAATCATATTTTTTATTTTAATGGTAGTGTGCCTAGAGCCTGTGGACGGTCACTTGGACAGTAGTAATTGACCAGATGAAGGTCTCTATTGTCTATCTTATGTTTAAGTGCCTGATTCTCAGCCCCTT
Source organism: Cepaea hortensis (assembly GCA_963921405.1). Classification (NCBI taxonomy): domain Eukaryota; kingdom Metazoa; phylum Mollusca; class Gastropoda; order Stylommatophora; family Helicidae; genus Cepaea; species Cepaea hortensis. Next base: position 45,249,632 of record OY992891.1, read on the forward strand.
TCATGTAAACTTTAATATGGGAAAAAGTGATGCTATTTTTTTTACAAGGATCAGTATCCCACCCTTTCGCCTGTCCTTTCGGTCAGATCGGTAATACTGGTAGCCTCTGATTTTGAAGGCTATATTTTCGTTGAGGCGGGTTTCTTGCAAGCAACATACGCTTACGTTTTTCTTAGTCCAAGATGTTTTCTAGTTCTATTTTGTTGTTGTTGTTGTTGTTTCTGCTGACTCCCTCCGCATTCCAGTGCATTATTGTTAGTCTTTGCTTGGTATGACCAGACGCTCTATTCTCGGGTCCCCTGGCTCCACAGAACATATGAGAAGGACCTCCAGTAGTTGAGGTTGGGCCCTTTCGAGGCATAGGGCCCGGCACTGCATCAGCCTTGGGGTCCAAAGCAGGGCGGTCACCATAACATTTAGCAGTAGTCGACATATTTTATGGCGTGATTGCGTGGCATCCTGATTTCTGTGGTGCGCCTCCTGGCTGGTTACCTCCGTCTTCAGCACCTTTCCTTTGCTAGAGTAGACCTGTGGAAGATTATGGCGAAATATGGCTGCCCACTAAAGTTTGTCCAAATAGTGCGGTTATTTCATGATGGTATGCAGGCAAGAGTACAGGAAAATGGTGAGCCGTCTGAGCCCTTTCCTGTCACCAATTTATTTAAGCAAAGCTGTCCTGTCGCAAACATTTTTCAGCCTCATGTTTTCAGCTATGCTGAAAAGGCCTTCGAAAACAACGACACTGGAATAGACATCAATTATCACATGGATGGATAGTTGTTCAATCTCAGAAGGCTTGAAGCTGAGACCAAAACTACCAGCGAAACCGTCAGAGAGCTCTTGTTTGCTGATGACTGCACTCTACATGGCAATTCAGAGACAGACATGCAACACAATGTTTCAGCTTTCTCATATGCCTGTGCCAACTTTGGGCTCAATATCAACTTGGAGAAGACTGTAGTTATGCACCAGCCAGCTCCAGGGATTAATTACACCGCTGTGCCAAATATCAGAGTGAATGGTCATAGTCTAAATGTTGTGAACAAGTTCACCTACCTTGGCAGCACTCTGTCCCAAGCTGCTACAATTGTCAACGAAGTGAATGCAAACATTTCCAAGACCAGCACAGCCTTTGGCAGACTGTACAGGAATGTGTGGGATAGAAATGGAGTATGCCTTCAAACAAAGCGGAAAGTCTACAAAGTAGTTGTATTATCCACACTGCTATATGCTTGTGAAACCTGGTCTGTTTACCAGCGACACGCTAGGAAATTAAACAACGTCCATACAGTCGGCCTTGGGAAGCTATTGAAGATTAAATGGCAAGACAAGATCGAAGGCAATGAAGTTCTAGCGGTCAGAGGAAACGCTTTAAAGACATTCTGAAGATCTCATTAAAAGCTTTTGGAATTCATCATGACACTTGGGAGACTCCTTCATCCATCCATCATGTGCCATGCCAGTAAAAGTGGGCTGTCATGTTTCGCCATCTCACTAGATCACCAGAGACATAGATCAGCTCCGCCTTTCTGTGTCGACCATGCCACGTTGCCAAGCAATCCAGGTATTTGTCAACGTTTCAATTTCGTGTCAGTCCGGGCTGTGACAGAATTTAAGACATGTACAAAAAACCCGTCAAACACAGATACATGTCCAAGAATTTATTAACGTAAATATATTATAACAAATTCTGTGCAAAATATTGTTTTAGCAATAACCTCACGTAATCTACAGCAATACACTCATGCGATCTCGTTTCACTATTCCTCTCGCACACTGGCTAATCAATGCCACACTTTCTTAGCATTAGCAAGCTCTCTCGGGTTTTCAGTTCGCGCTCTCTCAACTATGCAACCACATCCTCCCTCAACCACAGTCCAGTCCAGTCTGCTGTCCCTTCTCTCGGTCGATCGTCATGTGGTCCCCCGACCTCGTGTTGTCCGTAATTGTCGTGGCGAGTAGGATGTCTCGTCTTCTGAATACCGTCCTGTCCTTCACCCGCCTGTTGACGACTGGGGTCTCAGGTCGTCCCGTGCAAGGTTGTACTGTCATTCAAGGACACTGACCTGTCTATAATCCCCTATGTCCTGTCTTTTACTGGTAGTAACGTCCTGTCCACTCTACCTATGTCCTGTCCCTGTCATATGTTCTCTCACTCTTAACCCTGGGACTCTCACATATTTACTTCTCGATCTTCCCCTTGGTCTCTCCACTTCATTCTTGCCCGTTATCACCAATTTCTGAAATTAGTTTCTTTGCATAACATGCCCAAACAATTTTGACTGTCTACATATAATGTCTCTAATCAGTTTACTATCTTCATTTGTTTCTTGAAGGACGTATTCATTGGTTTTTCTGTTTGTCCATGGTATTCTTTCCATGTTCTTCAGAAACCACAATTCCGCAGCCATCGGATGTTTTTCAGCTTGTCTGCTCATTGACCACGCTTCCTCCTTTCCCACCGCTAGCCTACGGGACACCCTTGGGCAAGGTGGAGTACCCGTTTAGCATCCCGATCAGGGTTACATGAAAGCATGGGTGCATGTGGTGGATGAAGCTGAATAGCAGCCGACATATAGATGTAGGTTATGGTCTCGAGCTTCACGACGGTGGGCAGAGGATCTCTTTTTGGGAGACAATGGCTACGGTCATTGACCAGCATGGTCACTGCTAAGAAGGAAAAGCAATAGCAAACTACCGTTCTTTACAGATGCCAAGAAAATTATGTTGTGCGGGAGACTCCTGACGAAGACTGAAATTCGTGGCGTACAGCATTACGCAAGGGTGCAATCACTTCTGAAGCAACCAGGACTGCAAGAGCTGTGAAGAAAAGGCAGGGCAGAAAAACCACTGCAGAAGATCCTCCTCCTGGAACGTCAAGCATTCTTTGCCCACATTGTCAAAGAACATTTCGAGCCAAAATAGGCCTTATCAGCCATCTTAGAACTCACGACTCCATATTTTCAACCCCACTGGATGAATGAATGGTTATCATCATTCTCGATGGACAAACAACAACAGAGGGTATTCCCAAATTTTATCTGAGAAAACACATTCCATTGCCTCTAAGGTCATTTTAATTTATTAATCACATTTCAAGAGTTATTCTCATACAGAAGAACTAATTCAATTCATTATAACATTTCAGTAATCTCTTTCTGACATCCGTACAAAGTGATAGATTACATAAAATAACTAGCACCATCTTAACCACATGTCCATTTAGCCATTAACATATTATTTCCACAGAATACTTATGTAAATATCTTACTGCTGTATACATACCATAAACAGTACGTACATGGTCATGATTTGCAATACTTTCCGTTACTTAAGGGTAATCATCCTCAACAATTAACTACAAAACATACAATTTTGTGTCAGCATAGTTGGTATGACACCACGTGGCTTAACATGTTTTCAGTTTTTCAAACGTTTACTATTATTATAACATATATTTTATACTACACCCCCCCCCCCCCCTCACACACACACACACATTTCTGCTAGCTTGGAATATTTACCTAGGCGGAAACTTTAAAACAACTTATCACATTGACTAGTTGATTTCAACTATAAGTTGCAAATCACTATAAGAAACACATTTGATAATGTGATATATCCACATTTCGTGTCATCATACTTGATTACTAATTCCTCTGTGTATTAATCTGTTATATTCTTACTTACATAAAGCTCCAGTAACACTTAATGAATATGTACGGAAACTAATAATATTAATATATTAATTATTATTTGTCCCTACAATCTCAAATACCTGCTATATTTACTCACGCTGTTTCCACTACAGAAACGTTGTTTGGAGCCGGTATCTTGTCGAGGCGCTGGAATTTAATAAACTTAACTATTAAATTAAACATTTGAAACTTACAGTTTTACATTGACAAATGCTGCCCACAAACCAACATTTTTAAAATGGCGAACCACGGCTTTAGCCTTTCGAATCTAGGTTGGCGCTCAACACACAAAGGCTTAGTTTAAGCTTTGTTTAGGTGGTTGCCAGTGTTTTCCGCTTTAACAGACAGAATCTAATGTGGTCAGTTTGACGTTGTTACGCAAGTGTAACTTCTTCCAAATTATTTTAAGAGGAGTTAGTGGAACATCTTATTAAAACATGTTCAGTTAAATTGAGAGAATGTCCCGCTCGTTAATACGTAGGTCTGGTGTGGTTGGAGAAGCCAGCGGTTTGTTTCAATAACAAACTTCGTCATGGATGGGGTATAGTAGTAAGGTAGGGGGTAACTAATTACGAAATCTGGTGCAGCACCAGATTTTTTTTACTATATAGAAAGTCTATCACCGCAAGCAAAACTTCAGAAAAGCAGACCGCAAGTGACCTTTGATCTGTCAAGAGATGTAAATCATGAATAAAAAAGCGAGTTGTCTTACACTATTACCTCTCATTTTACATTGCGAATTTTTAAAAAAAATTAATAATTGCTGTTAGTATTAGATGTAGTGGGTGATGCTTAAACACTATCATCATACTAGTGATGCTGTGTTAGGGTTACAGTGCTCTTCCTCCTCGGTTTCTTCCTCTTTTTCTCGTCTTCTTTTCTTTTAGCTGTATTGGGTCGGGCATAAAATCTATCATCATTCCATTGGTGCTGTGCAAGGCTTAGGGTTACAGTGCGTTTCCTCGGGGTGGTCTAGGGGGCGGGCGGGCGTGGGGCTGGGAGCTCATGAGTGGGCGCGGTTGTCGGCGAGTGGGATAGGACTAGGCGGTTCGAACCTCGAGCCATGACAGGTGTTATATGAAAAAACTTATAAATAAAAATGTAAATATGGCGGCTATATGATCTGGAGAGGGTCGTAGTGATGTAAACACTATCATCACACAGGTTACAAATGAAAACCTAAAAAAGTAAAAATGATCGATATTATTGATTTTTAGTGGGTATAGCTTATTGAAATTCGTTGGTAAAGGGTTGGTAGCAGTTATTAGTAATCTGTAGAGGGTCACAGTGGCTTGTTCACTATTATCATACGGTTCCAAATTAAAACCTAAAAAAGTACAGATGGCCGATATTATTGATTGTCGCGGGTATAGCTTAGTGAAATACGTTGGTAAGGGGTGGGTAGCAGTTATTAGTGATATCTAGAGTGTCGTAGTGGTCTGTACACTATCATCACACAGGCTACAAAGGAAAAACCTTAAAAAGGTAAAGATGGCCGATATTATTGATTGTAGCGGGTATCCATCCACCCATCCATCATGTGCCGTGCCGATAAGCGTGGGCTGTCATGTTTTGCCATCTCACTCGATCACCAGAGTCGTGGATCAGCTCCGTGTTCCTGTCTCGACCATGCCATGTGGCCAATCCATCCAGGTATTTACTTCTCGGTCTTTCCCTTGGTGTCTTCTCTTCGATCTTGTCAGTTGTCACCAAGTTCTCCAAATCATTTCTTCTCATAACATGCCCAACAAATTTTGACTGTCCACGTCTAATGACTCTAATCAATTTACAATCTTCATTTGTTTCTTGAAGTACTTGCTCATTGGTTTTTCTGTATGTCCATGGTATTCTTTGCATTTTCCTCAGAAACCATATTTCCACAGCCATCAGATGTTGTTCAGCTTGACTGCTCATTCTCCGCGCTTCACATCCATATAAAAGCACAGGTTCTATGTAGCACTCCAACCCTCTTTTTCTCGTTTCAATTGATATCTTTTTATTGGTCAGTATGTTTTGCATCTTGCAAAAGACTACCTTCGCAATGGCAATTCTTGTTCTAATCTCTTCAAGGCATCTCCCATCAGATGTTATGACTGTGCCGAAATAACATTATCGATTCACTTGTTTAAGAATATGCCAATCTACTCGTACATCAAGCGGGTATAGCTTAGTTAAATTCGTTGGTAAGGGGTGATTAGTAGTTATTAGTGGCATGAAGAGGGTCACAGTGGCTTGTTCACTATCATCATACGGATTACAAATGAAAACCTTAAAAAGGTAAAGATAGCCGATATTATTGATTGTGGCGGGTATAGCTTAGTGAAGTTCATTGGTAAGTGGTGAGTGAGTGGTGGGGTAGGTAGATAAGTGTTTCCCAACACTATCATCATATGCGTTAAAAATGAAAACCTTAAAAAGTAAAAATGAATGATATTATTGAATGTAGCGAGTATGACTTAGTGAAATTCGTTGGTAAGGGGTGGGTTAGTGGAGGAAAAAGCTACATAGGTGCTTCTGATAAATGTTAAGGGGTGGTCGACTGGCGGGCTGATTGGATAAATACGGCCATTCCTTGTTAAGAGCAGGAGGAGATGCTCTGGCCTAGAGAGACGACAGTGGAAAATACAGTCTATGGACGGGTGAGTGATCTATACAAGGGATATCACGCGCACCCGTATACACACACGTGCCCACACATTCATGAGTTATTAGACTTTTTTCGTTTACAGTGATATTCGTTGGAAAGGAAACAAGGAGAGAGAAAGAGACAGAATAGAGGGAGAGAGAGAGGGAAAGAGAGAAAGAGAGAGGGAGAGAAAGAAAAAGAGGGAGCGAGAGGGAGAGAGGGAAAGAGAGAGAGAAAGAGAGAAGGAGAGAGAAAGAGAGAGAAAGAGAGAGGGACGGAGAGTGAGACAGAAAGAGGGAGAGGGAGAGGTGGTGGTGGTGGTGGTGGTGGTGGTGATGGTGGTGGTGGTGGTGGTGGTGGTGGTGGTGGTGGTGGTGGTGGTGGTGGTGGTGGTGGTGGTGGTGATGATGATGATGATGATGATGCTGATGCTGAAGCTGATGATGATGATGATGATGATGATGATGATGATGATGATGATGATGATGATGATGATGATGATGATGATGGTGCAGCTGATGATGATGCTGATGCTGATGCTGATGCTGATGATGATGATGATGATGACGACGACGACGACAGACACTACAGAAGATCATGGGTGCCGGCAGTTCAGAAAGACAACTGCAAATTTACCCAGGAAGCGCGAATCGTGGGGCTGACTGCGATGTCCTGTAAATGCAATGCATTAAAGCTTGACTGTAATATGTAAATGAAAATGAGAGACAGCGATCGAGAGGTAGAGAGAGAGAGAGAGGGAGGGAGGGGGGGAGAGCGAAGAGGGAGAGACAGAGCGGGAGAGAGAGGGGGAAGGATGGAGAGTGAGACAGAAAGAGAGAGGGCGAGAGAGGGAGAGAGCGAGAGAAAAGAGAGAGAGAAAGAGAGAGAGAGAGGGAGAGAGAGGGAAAGAGAGGGAGAGAGAGACACGGCAAGAGAGGATACTGCTGATTTTCATGTCTTCGCTTGACAACGACGGCGGAAGACGCTATAGTGATGATGATGATGATGATGATGATGATGATGGTAAACATGAAGTACAGACGCTACAGAAGATCATGGGTGCCGCCTGTTTAGAAAGACAGCTGCAAACTTGCCCAGGAAGCACGAATGTTGGGGCTGACTGCGATGTCCTGTAAATGCAATGCATTAAAGCTTGACTGTAATATGCACAAGAAAATGAGAGACAGAGCGTTCGAGAGAGTAAGGGAGAGCGACGAGAGAGAGACAGAGAGACAGAGAGGGAGAGAGAGATAGAGCTAGGGTGTGAGAGAGTGACAGAGAGAGACATAGATGGAGAGAGAAGGGGAGGGAGGGAAAGGTTTATTACTATCGGGTGCATAATTCTTAACACTTTTGTGAGATTACTGCTTACTAAAACATATTTGTCACCATCCACGCATACCGACAGGTTTTGCCTTTCGAGATGTACAATTTCTGACATAAATTGTAGTCTTGTGTTACCATTTACGCAGCTTTTTCATGTGATTACTTCATTGGCACCAAAGCAAAGTGCCTTACACTCTTTGTTTATACATTTTGAGATGTGCTCACGCGATTCAGCGCCATTTAAAACCTCTATATTCAAAGGTTCACTATCGAGCGTTAATCGGTTACTGCGATATTACAATAAGCGCAGATGACACACCTCATGTATGCCGGTATCAAGGGGATACAACTATTTTCCAAAATACGAAAGGGGTATAACTGGGGATATTTTAAAGAAAGTATTATTTTAATGATTAATTTGCAAATTCATTGATTATGTTAAGTTAATTGAATGTATACTATTGAGACTGGTCTCTAATGTTATTTTGTCTAGAATTAATCAGTGTCTGTATGTCTTTACCTGTTTATTAATTGTGGCAATATACCCATATATAGAATTAATAACCGTAATCTGGCTTGAGTATTTTTTCCTAACACTGAATATGCCCAAGCTATCTTTTGGGTCAGATCAAAGTGTAGTTTATACTACATCTGATCAGGACATGACCTTGTGGCGCCCCACTCTCCATTTCCTCTTTTTAGCGGTGGGTTGGTGGCCCCTATTGTGGGACAAAGGCTAATATCCTGGGTAGGGGCCCATTCCATCGCGCCCCTCACATTAGCCCACCCCGTACACACACACACACACACACACACATACACACACACACACTCCCATAGACTGGGACTCGAACCTAGGTGCCCGGCGAATAGTTGGTCTACTTATCTATATAAGTATACCACATGCCCATGCCCGTGGCCTGCCTCGCTGTCTTTGAATGGTCTCTGGACGGACCAGGGGAAGCGGAGGTTGCCGGCGGAGGCATCCGGGGGGGGGGGGGGGATACCGAGGGTGGGCGCGTGCCCCGGGAGACATCGGAAATAGTCAACAGGAATTTAAACCGGGAGTAGCCAAAAGTATATTCCCGCCAATTGTTCAAAAATGAGGTCCGATTTTGTGACGTTTTCTATGAGGTGGTAGACTTTTTATATAGTAAAAAATAAAGGTGCTGCACCTTATTTTCGACTTAATTGTAACATTGTATACTAATGGTGGTCACTTCCATGGTCTCCAAGGACGCTCCATTTTATATCTGATGCTGCCTCTTGGGATACAAGCGACAGGTCGATGGCGGTGTCAGGGTCCCCCGGTATCATTGCTAGCCTAGTGGGTGTCCCGTCATTTATACAGACATCATCCGTCTCAAACAAGGCCTCAGCAAGAGCAGTACCCTGTGTGTTCTTTCCCGACTTGTCCCATTCCTTGGCGCGGGCGTTTAAATCACCACATATCAGATACCTGGTACCTGTCCTAACTCTCTCTGCATATGCAAGATTCCCCACTTACATATACATTATCAGGTTCCAGCTGTATCGGCCGATCTATAATCGCATTCCCTGCCCATCTTTACTCTCCTAATCCCACCCACTCAATTCCATGACTAAAGCTGTAAACCATCCTTGACCACCAGAGCCTGCCCATGCCTCCCTGCCCAGTTGTGTTAATGTAACATGTATAGCCAGTGCACTTAAAAGAGTTTAATTGATTGATTGATTTAGGAATCGACATCACAGCAATCGAGGCATTCGCAATAATCGCTCCGTCCCCATCCTCAGCAGCCAGCAAAGACTACCAACACCAATAGTACCAGTAACAGTCTGATTATATGTCCGTCTCGCTTTTCCTCTGAGCGTCGAGCGTCGACCAGATCCCCTCTTCATTCCTCGCTGTCTCATTCTTGCCAGACCATGGTGAAACATTTGCTCCTCCGAGGTGTACACGTGCTCCCACAAGGTCCCACCACGTCTGCCTTGTCATGTAACAATACTCCACCAAGTTTTGCAGAGCCAGCCAATATGTCCGCCTATTCATTCCCCAGCACACCGACATGCCCCGGAGAAAAGGTCCAGGCGATGCTTGCCACCCGTGACCTTCGAAGCGAAGCAAGCCACTCTGCCCTAAGCTTGCCTGTCCTTACCATCCTCAGCATGCTTACTGAGTCAGTTACAATCACGATGTGTGTGTTTATCGTATTCTCTATCCAGCGGAAAGCTGCAATGACCGTATCCTCCTCCATTTTTAAGCTAGATGTTGTGGTAGCATATGACAGGCTCTCCTGCACCAAACGTCGACCATTAGCTTTTACTGAGAACCCCCAGGCACGTCTCCTACCTCTCAACACCGACCTATCGTGTAGATAATCACAGCACCCGATCGAGCATTATCCTGAATGAGTTACTGGATAGCAGATATTATTGAAAATGAGGCTCTATTCCTTCCATATGAGGCGTCGGAGATTCCACCAAAAGCGGCAATGTTTGGTACTCTTCGTTTCTACAGACGTAGTGAATTTTTGTATGTGGTCAACAATCGTGTCCACGCCCGGGTGGTCAAGCCAAACATTGCCACAGTGAATTGTGCATCCCATGTCATAGACAATCTTCTCCTTTATGTCTACCACAACACGGTACAGATAACTTCTGGCGACAATATCAAATGTACTAGGATATTCAACAAGTGCATCAAGATATTACCTTTTGATATTGTGTAGTAACTTTAACTATGTAGTATGTACTATTTGATGGATATTGTATGAAATAGGTTTTGTTTCCCGTACATATGTATCTACGGTGTTTGTCATAAATGAGGCACTGGAACCTCTTTCGCCCTAGTGGATTGGGCCCGTTAGCGATTACAGCAGACAATCTAATTAATTAAATTTCTCCGAATTGTTTCGAAATTGAATGTTTCATGTTGAAATGTAATTGTTAATTTTTGTACAAATTTATTGTTGAAATTTTAATTTTTCCTTCAACCATAGTGACCTATTACATAAGATACTGTTAATATTTCTGAAATACAACTGTTGTTTGCATATGGGACATACGATTATCTCTAGTAGGTTGGAAATTTGCCCAGTCAGCATAAAACTGGTTGTGGTGTGCTTAAAGAGAATGTTAAGTGGTATGAAACGTTGAAAGTCGGTTAGAAGATGCGGTAGATGGTATACAAGGTGTCAGAAAGGCATACGTGGTTTTAAGAAAATGTCGACTTAATAACAGACACTGCTGGTTGGTTGGAGACTTGACGCTATTGCGGATGTGAAATGACAACGTGAGATATTTTTTCCCCTTTGGTTAAGAAATTTTCCTAGTTTTTATAAGTTTGTTTGCGATATTTGAAAGTTTGGTCGAGATATTTGTGTATTTGATAAAACTTTTCAGATTTCATTAACAAATTTTCCTACTTTTAATAAGTTTGACTGAGATTTTTATAAGTTTAGGTTGAAATGTGGCCAAACTTTTTCACTTTGGTTAACAAATTTTCCTACTTTTCATAAATTTGGCTGAAATTTTCCAAACTTTTCACAAATGGTTAGCACATTTTTATATCTTTTATAAGTTTGTTTCAAATGTGGCCAAAGTTTTCACCTTTTTGTTACCACATTTTCCTACTTTTCATAAGTTTGACTGAGATTTTTATAAGTTTGGTTGAACTTTTGCCAAAATTTTTCACTTTCGTTGACAAATTATCTTACTTTTCATAAGTTTGGTTGAAATTGTGCCAAACTTTTCACATATGGTTAACAAATTTTCTTACTTTTTATAAGTTTGGATGAAATCTGGCTAACATTTTTCGCTTTGGTCAACAAAGTTTCCTACTTTTCATAAGTTTGGCTGAGATATTTCTTTACTTGGTCAATATTTATTGCCTTTGTTTAACAAAAGTTTCCTACTTTTTATAAATTTATGCCCAATATTTCTTTATTTGACCACTATTTTTCACATTTGGTTAACAAAGTTTCCTAATTTTCATAAGTTTGGATGCGGTATTTCCTATTGTGGTCAACATTTTTTCACCATTGGTTAACAAAGTTTCCTACTTTTCATAAGTGTGGACGAGATATTTTGTTACGTGTACCATATTTTTCCCATTTGGATAACACACTTTCTTACTTGGCCAAGATTGTTCCTATTTGGCTAACATATTTTCCTACTTTTCATAAGATTTGACGAGATATTTCGTTACGTCGTCAATCTTTTCCCTTCTTTTTATGAATTTGGATGAGATATTTCCCCATTTGGCTGACACATTTTCCTATTTTTTATAAGTTTAGTTAAAATATTTCTCTCTTTGGTCGAAATTATTTAACCTTTGGTTTCTGATGTTTCATACATTTGGCCAATGTATTTTGTTGCTTGGTCAATATTTTTCCCATTTGGCTAACACATTTTCTTACTTGGCCAAGATGTTTTCCCATTTCGTTAACAAATTTTTCTAATTGTTTATAAGTTTGAACTAGCTATTTTTGTGTTTGAGCGACATTTTCCCCTTTGGTTAACAAATTTTCCTCCTTTTTCGTAAGTTTGGCCGAGATATTATTGTATTTGGCCGACATTTTCCCCCTTTGGTTGAAAATTTTTTTCTATTTTTTATAAGGTTGGTTTGTATATTTCTCTCTTTGGCTGATATTTTTTTTTCACATTTGGCTATCAAATTTTCCTACTTTGCCAATATTTTTTCTCTGTGACTAACAAATTTTCCTAGTTTTTATAAATGTGGACGAGATATTTCTGTATTTGGCCGACATTCTTCACATTTGGTTAACAGATTTTCCTACTTTTTTCCCATTGGCTGACAAAGTTTCCTACTTTTTTGGGTGAGATATTTATGTAATTGGTCTAACTTTTTTCTCATTTGGCTGACAATTCTCCTACATTTTATAAGTTTGGACAAGATATTCCTCTCTTTGGCTGATATTTTTTAACCTTTGGTTAACAAAGTTTCCTACTTTTCATAAGATTGAACGATGTATTTCGTTACTTGTTCAATATTTTTCCTCATTGACTAACACATTTTCCCTACTTGGTCAATATCTTTCACATTTTGGTTAATAAAGTTTCCTACTTTTCATAAGTTTAGATTAGACATTTCTGTAAATTCTACGACATATTCCCCCATTGGTTGACATATTCTCCCACTTTTTATAAGTCTGGACGAGATATTTCTCTTTTTGGTTAATATTTTTTCACATTTGGTTAACAAGTTTTCCTACTTGGCCAATACTTTTCCTGTTTGGCTAACAAATTTTCCTAGTTTTCATAAGTGCGGATGAGCTGTTTCTGTATTTGGTCGACATTTTTCATCTTTGGGTAACAGATTTTCCTACTTGACCTAGGTTCCCCCCTCTGGCTAACAAAGTTTCCTACTTGTCATAAGTTTGGGTGAGATATTTCTGTATTTTGGCCTAACGTTTACCATTTCTCTGACAGTTTTCCTACTTTTAATAACTGTGGCTGATCTATTTATAAGTGTAGTTGAAATATTTCTCTCTTTGTATGATATTTTTTCACATTTGATTAACAAATTTTCCTACTTTTTATAAGTCTGGACGAGATATTTCTCTCTTTGGGTGATATTTTATCACATTTGGTTAACCGGTTTTCCTACTTGGCCAATATTTTTCCTGTTTGGCTAACAAATGTTCCTAGTTTCTATAAGTGTGGATGAGCTGTTTCTGTATTTGGTCGACATTTTTCACAGTTAGCTAACAAATTTTCCTACTTGATCTAGATTTTTTTCCCCTATGGCTAACAAAGTTTCCTAGTTTTCATAAGTTTGGCTGAGATATTTATGAGTGTGGTCTAACCTTTACCCATTTGGCTGACAATTTTCAAACTTTTCATAAGTTTGGTTGAAATATGGTCAAAGTTTTTCCTTTTGGGTATCAGCTTTCCCTACGTTTCATAAATTTGGTGGAGATATTTATAAGTTTGACCTATATTTCTCCATTTTGCTAATATATTTTCTTATGTGACTGTTGAAATGCACTTTTGTCTGGATGTGATACGGGGCAATGAGCACCCTCGCTGAAGAACATATATTGGTCTTGGAAATGTGTTTCTATGGAAAGATGCAAAGTCCTTTATAGACACATAGAGAGGTAGTGAAGGTGTAAAATGCTTGCTCTGAGTCGTGCTACCGTCGCTGGTTAGGACAGTGGACACGTGACAATCCATGTGAGACATCTAAGGCTGGGTTGGGCTAGTTTGTTGTGTTCGTATATAATATTATACATCTGATAGGTTGCGCTATTCACTCGTCGCTGTATGACCTCTAGTTGTTAGGTAGAATGCATGTCTTCATCGACTGACGTCGGTCATCACATCTATCCACTGTGATTATGAGAAAGGTTTAGTCAACCACTGTGATGACTTGGTTATAGATGTGCACACTACAATAAAATGTGTCTTATGTTTATTGAGGGTGAGATGTTCTTTAGTGTTACTCGGTGGACCTCGCTAACGGATATATAAAAGAGAGAGAAGGGCGACCGTTTTAGTCTTCAGATGCCATGTTGACGATGTATTGGAATCACTCCCATACATGCTGATCATCATGAGTTAGGTCCCCTGGTTCGACAATCAACAGTTTTTCTGTAGTATCCCTCTTAACCACGTGTTTCATGTGTATTTTTATGGATGCGAGCGGAAGCAGCGCCGTAATTGACCAGTTGAGTCATTAACCATGAGGTCTGGTTGTGGCCTTATGCATTTGACAGGAAATATCACCTTCTTTGATGGGCTTTAGCCAGTGAGCAATTAATCTGGTTATAGCCATTGCCACATGTGATCGGATGCGACGCCATTTTTGACCATTCGTAGCCAGTGAACACGTGGTCTACTTGTAGTAATTACACATGCGACCGGAAACAGAGCCATATTTGATCGGATGTGACCATTACCCAAGTGTGATCGGATGCAGCGCCACCTTTGACAGGATGTAACTATTCCCCACGTGGTCTGGTTGTAATCATTACACTTGCGACCGGAAACAGAGCCATATTTGACCACTCGTAGCCAGTGAGCACGTGGTCTGGATGTAGTCATTACACATGCGACCTGAAGCAGAGCCATATTCGATCCGATGTGACCATTACCCAAGTGTGATCAGATGCAGCGCCATATTTGACAGGATGTAACTTTTGCCCACGTGGTCTGGTTGTAGTCATTACACTTGCGACCGGAAGCAGAGTCATATTTGATCCGATGTGACCATTACCCAAGTGTTTCAGCTGTATCGTTATGCGGTCAGTACGCTCTGAGTCATCCTCCGGTTTCCCCCAAAGACATGTCTGAACACGTTCACGCACGTTCATTGACGGCATCGCCACATGTTGAATCACCAAGGAGGTCACCTTCAGCTCGACCAACTATGAGTTCATGCCTGAGACTTTAATATGAGACTTAACCTCCTGCTCTTATCAAGGAATGGACGTATTTATCTAGCCACGGCGCCATTCTACCACTCCTTATCAATGATCAGAAGCAGCTATGTAGCCTTTCTTCCACTAACCACCCAATGATCAAAAATGACCTAGAGTCTTTCTGGCTGACTTGACTGTGTCTGTCTGGCTGACTTGTTCATTCATTTCTTTTGGTGGTATGTAACGGGTGGATCAGACTTATCTTAATGTACTCCTTCCGTAACTAATCGAGCAGCGCTGGCTTGTCCAGGTACTCCACAGTGGGATGACAACCATTGAATGGTTGTCTTTTTGCCTACTGCTAAGTTCAGAAAGTAGTGTCCTTAGTACCGGCAATGTCCCACACAGGAGCACCTCGAGCACTGATTTTATTTTACATTTGCCAATAGCAACTAATGATACAGCCGAGACACGAATGTAATGACCCAGTAGGTCAAAAACGGAGGTAATGGAAGAAACCAACGTGGAAACTAACCCACAAAATAGCCTAGAGTGGGAAAGAAATTCGTTCTGGTGCATGTGTGGTCGGCGAGTGCCGCGACTATAGATTGTCTTCTTCTGTCAATTGGTCATTATATACACCGTCATTGGCGTATCACTACTCAATCTGTCTCGAGACAGCGTCGACGCAGTCGAGGGCAAGTTGTGGATCGCTCTTCTAAGCAGCTGTCTGGGTTACATGCTACCAAACCCTAAAATTTTAGCTTCTAAGTGACATTACCGAGTAATGCTTCGCCGAATGTGTTTCCCAAGATCACACCAGGTCACTATTTCGTCAAGGTACTGCAGACTATTAAGATATTTCAACATTTCGAAGTGGGTCTGGCCGAAATTCAATTCCCCAACTACTACTGCAATGTGCTAGAGAATGAAGTTTGGCTAAGATACACCCCACCCAACGGTAGAGTGATAAGAAAGGCGTGTCCTCCGGGCCTGTACAGTTCACCAGACGCGTTTATAACTGCACTGAATCGACTAATGAAAGATCGGAAGGTGGACGATCAGCTCTGTGTTCTATTTCATTTCGACAATGTATCAAAGAAAGTCATTGTGAAAATACTCGAACCCGGGGCCACTGTTACATTTAGTGAGAAGTTGCAAGAGATACTAGATACAATTGAAGGTGAAGGGGTGATAGACCTGAATAACGACCTGCAAAATGTCTACGTCTACTGCGATCTCATTGCGGCGAGACCAGTCGGAGACGTCATGGTCTCACTACTAAGGACGGTTCAAATCATGAATCAAAGCTCGACCTCAGTGTTTCGCGCCTACGTCAAACCTCACTACATACCGCTGAGTCGTTACTGCTTCGACACGGTGGAATCACTTCTACCCACTGATAAGGGCACAAATGTCTCATTCGCTACCGGGTCTTCAGTGCTGACGTTACATTTTCGAGTTCGGAAGAGCTCAGACCTAGAATAATGGTGAAATACGTGGCGTTACGTCGAAACCCCAGACTGTACGAAGACATGATGTGCCCGACACTCAGATGATTATCTTTCACATTTTCGTTGTGTTTCTCCAAGTAGGCATACGGTTACCCTAACAATACTAGTACAATACTATGGATATATGGTGCTAGACGCATATATCTGAAGAGACAAGCCATATGAGTATTAAAACACCTGCATAAACACAAGATGGTTGTAATATACTTACAATCATGTCTTCAATAGCTGACCAGTCCTCAATATGAAGAAAACTGCAGTGGGTGTGAGGAGACTGTATATGTATAGTACTGTTATTCTGACTTCACAGACTGTAGCTCACAGTGACTACACCGCAAGTAACAGGGCGCCCTCTACGCTATCTATTTCATCATGGTTAGAGGTCATGAGGCAAACATGACCCGCATTCCCCAACCCAGCACAAACATATAAAGGGTCAACGAGCGGGTAGTAGAACGCTTAGCTCACCATACGGACAGCCGCGTTAGCGTAATTTGAACCGCTTGACCTAAGAAACTGGCTGAAACCGGTTTTACCCGTGACGCAAAAACTAGTATATAAATCGGAGGCTGGTAACACTAAAGCATTGTGGTCCGAAGATGACTACAGACCTCAAGTCTGTCCCTCTAACTGGGTATACATGACTCGTAGTGATGAGACTATTAGGCAAGTGGGCGGTGGTGAAAAGGCCGTGTTTGTCTCATCCTATAGAGGAACGAGAACTTTACACATCCAGAGATTCTACAGTTAATCCGACAAGAAGTTCCCGACTAAGACGGGTATGGCACTTACTCAGCAAGAATATGAGCAGATGATCGCCATGCATCGCGAGATCCTAGCTGACTTTGACAGACTCAACCAAGTTAACGAAGCCAGTAACGAAGTCAAACAAGACACTAACAGAGGCAAGCAAGTCAGTAACCAAAACACGCAAGTCAGTGCTAAAGTTAAACAAGGGACTAACCGAAACCACCAAGTAGACGCATACTATACCGTCAGTTTTCAACCCAGCTACAGTCTGATGTGTGGTGACCCAAGCAACCAGATGTGTAGTGAGCTCAATAGCCAGCTGTTTGATGTGCAACAAGACACCAACCGAAGCAATCAAGTCCGACATACTCAAGACAGTACTCATGTCAAACAAGGTACTAAGCGAAGCCACCAAGTAGACGCATACTATACCGCCAGTTTTCAAACCAGCTACAGTCAGATGTGTGTTGACCCATGCAACCAGATGTGTGATAAGCCCAATAGCCAGATGTTTGATGTGCCCGACACGCAGATGATTGATGCCCCAGTTGTCTACAATACTCAGATGTCAGCCCACCAAGCAGGAGACCAGTGTTATGACTGCATGCCAAGTTACATATACATACCAGGCTACCAGCCAGAAAGCTAACCTACTCAGACAATCGTGTGAAGAAACCCAGAAACAACATACAATGTGTATAGCTCTGTATGTTAAAATAAAATGTTGTGATGATACTATGTATACCAGCTCATATCACATCATCCATTTCGTATAATGACATTGTGACATATTCACCTATCCATCATTTTCAGCGCGTCAACGTTACACAGCAACCCAGAGATTATCGAAACAATTACAGCACCGTAGAACATCGAACGCACTAAGCGATACTAATGACAGACAGATGCCAGGATAAGAATAGAAGGGTTAGCGTCAACAGAATAGAATGTGACTGGTAGAGACACATCACGTGGATATAGCGTCCCCCAGCTTGGGCGCCGCTTTAATAAAACCGCGCACTTCTATGACTTCAGAGCGAGCGAGCAGTCGCCAAAGCTATGTGTTGTCCAACTTTCAAACTTTTACAACGGGCAGTTTGATCTGGTCTGAGGTAAGCGCGTGATTCTCAGATCTAAGTGGTACCAAGATGTATAACGTAAAGGTATCCAGTGTTGTGCGTCCAATGAATTGTATTTTTGATAAAATAAATCTCTGAAAATGTGAAAAACTGCCGATCGCAACTTCAATACTGGCGCCACTTCCCCGGCGAAACCGACATCTTATAATTTCTCAAAACTGCAAAACTCTGACTTTCTACACTACATCTAACAACTTCACTATGTGCATATGACTATAATCTATCACAGAATAATGTACAAGATGAAATTTCCAATGCACTCAAATGCTTTTCATCAAAAACTTCTAGGAAAACGTTTCTGCAGAGATAGTCAGCTGGTGCAAACGAAACACTACCTTGCTTAAAAATGTACTTAATTCTGTCTATTTTGCAATCTAAAGAAATGAAACAGGAATTATACTCTTCCTTTTCTCTTTACGGATTGAAAACAAATAGTATTTGATAGAAATTAGTTTATTCATGTGTCAGATTTTATTTAGACAACGCACTACATCAACTGCATTGCTTAAAATAGGTTTATGTTCACAAACGTCATTTGTGATAGCCGACCTACTTAATCTGCTCAGACTAACGGGTGATAATTACCTTGGTCTATAGCCAACTGTGTCGCCAACAGAATGGACATGATATGCACTGGTAAAAGATGTAGGAGAAGTATAAGTAGACAGAGAGGAGGAGAGTATTAGGGAAAAATACTTTAAGTAATAATTTTTTTCTAATATATTGTGTCATGACCTTGTATAGATTACATTTTGTAACAAATACACATCAGAAATTCTGTATGTTGGACATGAACCACAATAAAAGCACACTAGATGAGTTAAACTCATATTAACTGATGTAGATGTGAGGACAATTAGTACAAGCTATGGAACCCCACACAACAGAAGTTAACTCAACACAATACACTTCACACCACACACCTCCACACCACAACAGCAGGAACAAGGAAATGATTTAGAATAGGAAGTAGTTGCCTTGGAAAGTACAGATAAACAATTATATACACAATGTAGAACAAATAGAGTAATGTGGATGTTTAAATGTATGCCATTTATACAAATGCATCTCATACTTGTGTTGATCTTGCCTGTCAGCTTGATTACCATGATTCAGGGAACATCACATTATCACTCTTATCTGTGTCTGACTGTACACTACTCACTGAACTACAGGTCCACTGAGGAAATGCATACAGCAGGTACCAGACAACAGAAGCTGCATCCAGTGTAATAATCTCTGACCCACCCCAAAGTAACACAACAATACTTCTTCTGATCTTATCATTTTTGTTTTGTTATGTTGTGTTCACACTATGAACATGCTGTAAAGGATTATACATACCTGTATGAATTTTAAACAGTGATGTCTTGGTGCCACACCTAACCAACAAGGAGGGAAGAGGAGTGAATGAGATGATCAACACCTGTGATGGCAGATGACTCCAGCCTTAGGCAGAGAATGAGAAGTCTTCAGTGAAGCTAAACTGGCCCAACCTGAAGTGGATCCATCAGACCATGGACCCAGGCTTATCCACATCTCATCACACCAGGTTTTCTTATCACTCCCACAAACTTCACCCTCTCAGAAAATGATTTTCTTGAATTATTGTTGGATGTAGAAATTGTTAACTATAACACATTTTGGTAGTTAAAATATCTCACTACACAATGAATGTTATTATTTATTGACTGACTATACTTGGTCCTATGAAAGTTTTTTTTTTCTATTTCATTCTGTAAATGTTAACAGCTGATGAAAGAACAAAGAAAATGTCAAATAGGCCAAAAGAAACTGGCACAGTCAATAAATTTGTTTAAATGTGAAGATCTCTTCCACTTAATTTGTCAGTCCAAACTATCTGTGGGAAAATCTCTATCTTGTGTGTGGAACATGTCTCAATGCTCCCTTGTGTTTGTTGAATGTTTAATTAACAGATACACATTCACATAAGATAAATTCTTAGTTGGAGAGAGAGAACAGGAGACTCTTCATCTTTAACTGTTCCAAATCCATGTTATATTGCACCTGATTCTTATTGAGAAAGTCTTTTCAGACAATTTCTTAAGATGGAAGAAGGGGGTTCGTGAGCTATACCATTAAATACCAGGTGGAAAGACAGGGGACAAACCTAGTGATGACTTTTCTATTAAAAGAGGACCACACACCCTTAGACAAATAACCAAATCCGAGTCTGTAAATCTTTCAAGGGTCGTATTCTTGATCTATTTACATATAAGAAGAGGATGGGGCCCAGCTACCTTTAACAGAGATGGGTCATGCACTTTAGTGATTGCCAGTCCCTTCAAAATATACGACATATATTGGGGGCTCGTCCGGGATTTTGAAACCCAGCAGACAGTTTAGATAACTATTATCCTAGATGATAAACCCTGGGAATAGATAGATATCTGACGAGGGATTCTAAACTATAGTAGATCAGTGACACTAGATGTGAACAGTATTCATGTGTGAATTGGTGACATTGTACTTGTTTTGAACAATTATAGAAATTGTTACACAGATTTAGATTTCCAACTTTGTCATGTTTACATATGTTGAATAGACATCATGTGTGGTACTGATTGACTTCCATATGATATGATTGACAATTATAGAGGTTGTTAAACAAATTAAGATTTTTAACTTTGTCACTTCACATATGATAAATGAACATCATGTGGGGTACTGATTGACCTCCATATGATATGAATGACAATTATAGATAGAATATGGCAAGTGACTGATCATTTCTTCTGAAAAAAGGAGGGCCTCTTTCAAATAGGTCTATATTTCAGAAAAAGGTGTTCCAGAGGAAATAGAGTGAGAATTTACCATCTACAACATTTCTCTTTCGAGAAGATGTCTTTCTATAGAGGAATTTGGACTTAGAGAATTTCATCACCGACTGGGGAAAATTTTTCTCCATAGGGAAATCTCTATCAAAATTTCAGGTTCTTTTGGGAAGAGTGCAATCATTCTGGGTACTTCTTTGCTTCTGTCTTTAGCTTGAGGAGCATTGACAGAAAGACAAGAATTTAAGTTGCAATTATTTCTTAGGTCAGATTCTCGTGGTGTATAAGAACTATTTTACTTGGGTCAGCGGACATTAGTTAGTTTTTGCTTGTTAATATTGTGCATGTTATGCTGTATAATTTCAGATCCGGGAAGTGACAGGCTTACCCAGACCTGAGCAAACTGCACAGTATTATTTTTTTTTACAAAAAGATAGGGTAGACAAAAATAGAGCATGGCCGAGGCTGCTAAGTTCCGTGCCCAGACAGTTGAAATAGGCAAGCTATGCAATTTAGACGGCCCTGAGCTGGCTAAATTTGTATCAGATGAATTTGACAGGAGGGAGAAACTGCAGGCTGAAATAGCTGAGAAGGAGAGTAAGTTGCAGGCTGAAATCGCTGAAAAGGAGAAGCAACGCCTACAATCATATGAATTAGAACAACAGAAACTTCAAGCTGAAATCGCTGAAAAGGAGAAACAACGCCTACAAGCTTATGAGTTAGAACAAAGGAAACATGAAGATGAAATAAGGGATAGGGAACGAGAACGTCAACATCAACTGGAGTTGAAAAGAATGGAGACTGATCTGGAGATCCGAAGACTAGAGGGAGGGATTCCCCCCACCCCCTCAAACTCACTAGGTTTTCCAGTGACAGAACAACATTCCAACGTCTCGTACCAAAATTCCGGAGCGATGTCATTTCCACTAGAACCATTTAATGAACAGACGGACAATGTCGAGGCTTTTTTATCACGTTTCGAACTTATGTGCGTAAGTTGTGGTCTAGAACAGGAAAAATGGGCGACGAAACTATCGCAGGCTTTAAGGTCTACCTCGTATGACGTGTTCTCTAGACTCACTCGAGAAGAACAACAGGATTACGAAACACTCAAAAAGGCACTCTTGAGCCGATTCGAAGTGGACGGGGACTCTTACAAAGTTCGATTCAAAACCGCAAGGAAAGAACCGGGCGAAAGTTATGCGCAATTAGTTGAAAGGCTGAAATCTTATGTTCAACGATGGGCAAGTCTGGGTAGGTTTGATGAGAGTTTCGAAGGGCTCCGAGAGATGATCATCATAGATCAGCTAAAAGGAAAGATGTCGAATGAAATGAAAGCATTCTTAACCCAGAACGGAGCTGACCGACTAGAAAGCATCATCATCCTAGCCAAGAGATTTGAGAAATCTCAGAAGGAAATCGGAGGTAAGGGACGTTCGGCCAACATTCCCCCTCAGGATAAAACTTCAAAAGCAAAGGAAGGTGATGGCAACTTAGGCACCAAGAAAAATGGGAAAACCAAAAACATCCCTCAGAACACAGCCCAAACAACAGCGAAGGAGGAAAAATTATTCTGCACTAATTGTAAAATTAAAGGACACACATTGAAGAATTGTAGGAAGAAGCCACCTCCACACACAGCTGCTTGTTTGGCCAGCCGAAGAGAGAAAGGAGTGAACACTGATGAAACGTCCAACCAGACACCTCATAAAGACACCGCATCTCATCTTCCGGTTGTCGAGTCCATATTGCTGAATGGATTCAAGACGACCTGTCTCTATGATACCGGGTTATCGTACGACTGTGTTGTATCATCATCCTTAGTTCACCCGGAACAGGTGACAGAGGAGATCGTCGAATTACAGGGACCCCTGAAGAGCTCTGCGACTATGTCTCTTCCGGTGGCAAAGGTGAGCATAGCATCTCGTTATGTCACTGGGACAATCAAGGCTGCAGTCTTAGAAGATCCTATATATCCCGTAATTCTTGGCTGTAGATTTATAATTCTAGGAGAACCTGTTCAACCTGTGGCGATGTCGACGATGACAACTCGATCCCAGACGAAAAAGACTCCGGAAACAACTACGCCAATCCCTCGAAAGGAGGAACTGAAGAGGGCACAAGAAGCCGATAGCACCTTGGAACCCTGCTTCAGGAAACTGCCTAAATCACATTTACCTCCACGTAAAGGTGAGCTGTTTATGAAGTCAGCACTTCTATACAGGAAAGCAGGGAGAGCTGGACAAGAGTTCAACCAACTTGTTGTACCAACTCCACACAGGGCTCAGATTCTTGAAATGGGCCACAGTCTACCCTTTAGTGGGCATATGGGTATCAACGCCACTACACAGCGCATTGCAACTCACTACTTTTGGCCAGGGATGAACGCAGACATACAACGGTTTGTAAAATCATGCCCACAGTGTCAGAAAGTATCACCAAAACACCGGACACCACCGGCAATGTTGGGTGATCTGCCCATAACAGGAATACCGTTCGAGAAGGTAGCTGTAGACATAATCGGACCCCTCTCCGCAACGAAGAGGCGAAATCGATTCATATTAACGCTTGTGGACACAACGACCATGTGGGCCGAAGCGGTTCCTATGCCAAGCTGTGACTCCAAACACGTTGCTGAAGCATTATTAGGAATATTCACACGTCTAGGATTCCCCCAAAGAATCTTGACGGACAACGGTTCACAGTTTCGTAGTAAACTTATGGAGGAGACATTTAGACTTTTTCATTCACGCCATATCTTTAGTTCACCATATTACCCGCAATCCAACGGACTTGTGGAGCGGTGGAACGGGACCTTGATTAGTATTCTGCGCAAAATTGCCCAGGAGAATACGGAGGATTGGGACTTGTATTTACCCGCAGCACTATTCGCTTATAGGGAGGTACCCCATCACTCAACAGGTTTTGCTCCAGCAACATTGTTGTTTGGACGACCAATCAAGGGGCCATTGGAGGCATTGCTACGAACATGGACTGATGATCATACAGACGATACAGTCGTGACTGCATCTACGTATGTTGCCGAGTTGAAGAATCGTTTACAACACAGTTGGAAACAAGCGAATGTCAATCTACGTAAAGCCAGACGAAGAATTGCTAGCTACTTCAATCGCAAGGCAAAAGATAGAGAGTTAGAGGTGGGAGAGAAGGTGATGTTGCTGCTTCCAACCAGTCAGAATAAGCTGCAAATAGGATGGAGAGGACCTTATGTAGTGACGGAGAAAATCTCACGTACCAACTACAAGATTTCTGTCAAAGGCAAGATGAAAGTATTTCACATAAACCTTCTGAAGAAATATAATGAAAGACCCTCAACCACCGAACCTGCACATCTGATGGCCATGAGTGTGGCTACTGAAGTCGAAGAAGGATCAACAATGGGAGTCGAGTACCCACTGCAAGCCAAAGAAACCTTTAAGGATGTGGAAATTAATCCCAACTTAACAAAGGATCAGCAGGAGCAGATTCGGGAACTTATGGTTATGTATGCAGACGTACTTACAGATAAGCCAGGAAGAACTGATTTGGAGGAATTTGACATGAAGTTAAATGACACAGTGCCTGTGCGAGTCAAGACTTACCCAGTTCCTTATGCAAAGCAAAAGACTTTAGAGGAAGAAATACAACAGCTACTCACCGCAGGAATAATTTCACCATCTGAATCACCTTACAGTGCCAGCGTCGTATTATTGAGAAAGCCAAGTGGAGAACATAGATTGTGCATCGACTATCGACAGCTCAATGCTATTACTGAATTTCAAGCAGAACCTCTGCCTGATCAGAACAAACTCTTCACAGCACTCAACCGAGCGAAGTACTTTACTAGGATTGATCTCAGTAAGGGATATTATCAGATTCCTGTAAAGGAGGAGGTTAGACCATGGTTAGCTTTCAGTACGCCTGGAGGACACTATGAGTTCAACGTACTTCCATTCGGATTAAGTAATGCTCCTAGCGTTTTTACACGTATGATGAGAAAATTACTTGACCCACTACAACATCCAGACATTAGTCACTTTATGGATGATATACTGATCGCAACTGAAACATTTGACAAGCATGTAGAAACACTACATCTTTTGTTCAGACGACTCAGAGAAACTGGATTAACGGCTAGGCCAAAGAAATGTCAAGTAGGATTCCAAGAATTGGACTTTTTAGGTCATAAGATATCTCATGGACTAATAACTCCACAGGAAGGAAACGTGGACAAACTCCAGAGAGCACCTCGTCCAAAGACAAAGAAGGATGTGAGATCATTCGTATCTTTGGGTGGATTCTATCAACGATACATTAAAGACTTCAATACTCTGTCAGCACCTTTAACGGATCTTACCAAAAAAGGGAACCCAGAGAAAGTCAATTGGTCTGCTGAATGTGAGAGAGCTTTCACAGCACTCAAACAAGCCTTAACCAATCACCCAGTTTTACATCTGCCAGATCTCAACCAACCATTCGTACTGCGTACAGACGCCAGTGACATAGGAATTGGGGCAACGCTGTTGCAGAGAAAAGGAGATGAAACATCAGAGCTATTCCCTGTAGCTTATGCCAGCAGGAAATTGAATGCAGCGGAGAAGAATTATAGTGTTATCGAGAGAGAATGTTTAGCTCTCGTATGGAGTGTACAGAAGTTTCAGGCATACCTATATGGAAAACACTTCACTGTACAATGTGATCATCAACCACTTATGTTTCTCGCAGCATCCAAAAATTTGAATGCAAGACTTATGAGGTGGTCACTACTTCTACAACCATACTCGTTCCAGATAGAATATGTCCCTGGAAAGATGAATGTGGGAGCAGACTTTCTAAGTCGACACCCAGTGTCTGATGAACCAGGTCAATCAGATACAGGAGAGAATACATTGGAGTAAATCATATAGAAAAAGCTTGACCACTGTAAATGCTGGAAACTTAGTTCCATACCCTAGAACAATCTGGAGTGGGGCTATGTGACATATTCACCTATCCATCATTTTCAGCGCGTCAACGTTACACAGCAACCCAGAGATTATCGAAACAATTACAGCACCGTAGAACATCGAACGCACTAAGCGATACTAATGACAGACAGATGCCAGGATAAGAATAGAAGGGTTAGCGTCAACAGAATAGAATGTGACTGGTAGAGACACATCACGTGGATATAGCGTCCCCCAGCTTGGGCGCCGCTTTAATAAAACCGCGCACTTCTATGACTTCAGAGCGAGCGAGCAGTCGCCAAAGCTATGTGTTGTCCAACTTTCAAACTTTTACAACGGGCAGTTTGATCTGGTCTGAGGTAAGCGCGTGATTCTCAGATCTAAGTGGTACCAAGATGTATAACGTAAAGGTATCCAGTGTTGTGCGTCCAATGAATTGTATTTTTGATAAAATAAATCTCTGAAAATGTGAAAAACTGCCGATCGCAACTTCAATACTGGCGCCACTTCCCCGGCGAAACCGACATCTTATAATTTCTCAAAACTGCAAAACTCTGACTTTCTACACTACATCTAACAACTTCACTATGTGCATATGACTATAATCTATCACAGAATAATGTACAAGATGAAATTTCCAATGCACTCAAATGCTTTTCATCAAAAACTTCTAGGAAAACGTTTCTGCAGAGATAGTCAGCTGGTGCAAACGAAACACTACCTTGCTTAAAAATGTACTTAATTCTGTCTATTTTGCAATCTAAAGAAATGAAACAGGAATTATACTCTTCCTTTTCTCTTTACGGATTGAAAACAAATAGTATTTGATAGAAATTAGTTTATTCATGTGTCAGATTTTATTTAGACAACGCACTACATCAACTGCATTGCTTAAAATAGGTTTATGTTCACAAACGTCATTTGTGATAGCCGACCTACTTAATCTGCTCAGACTAACGGGTGATAATTACCTTGGTCTATAGCCAACTGTGTCGCCAACAGAATGGACATGATATGCACTGGTAAAAGATGTAGGAGAAGTATAAGTAGACAGAGAGGAGGAGAGTATTAGGGAAAAATACTTTAAGTAATAATTTTTTTCTAATATATTGTGTCATGACCTTGTATAGATTACATTTTGTAACAAATACACATCAGAAATTCTGTATGTTGGACATGAACCACAATAAAAGCACACTAGATGAGTTAAACTCATATTAACTGATGTAGATGTGAGGACAATTAGTACAAGCTATGGAACCCCACACAACAGAAGTTAACTCAACACAATACACTTCACACCACACACCTCCACACCACAACAGCAGGAACAAGGAAATGATTTAGAATAGGAAGTAGTTGCCTTGGAAAGTACAGATAAACAATTATATACACAATGTAGAACAAATAGAGTAATGTGGATGTTTAAATGTATGCCATTTATACAAATGCATCTCATACTTGTGTTGATCTTGCCTGTCAGCTTGATTACCATGATTCAGGGAACATCACATTATCACTCTTATCTGTGTCTGACTGTACACTACTCACTGAACTACAGGTCCACTGAGGAAATGCATACAGCAGGTACCAGACAACAGAAGCTGCATCCAGTGTAATAATCTCTGACCCACCCCAAAGTAACACAACAATACTTCTTCTGATCTTATCATTTTTGTTTTGTTATGTTGTGTTCACACTATGAACATGCTGTAAAGGATTATACATACCTGTATGAATTTTAAACAGTGATGTCTTGGTGCCACACCTAACCAACAAGGAGGGAAGAGGAGTGAATGAGATGATCAACACCTGTGATGGCAGATGACTCCAGCCTTAGGCAGAGAATGAGAAGTCTTCAGTGAAGCTAAACTGGCCCAACCTGAAGTGGATCCATCAGACCATGGACCCAGGCTTATCCACATCTCATCACACCAGGTTTTCTTATCACTCCCACAAACTTCACCCTCTCAGAAAATGATTTTCTTGAATTATTGTTGGATGTAGAAATTGTTAACTATAACACATTTTGGTAGTTAAAATATCTCACTACACAATGAATGTTATTATTTATTGACTGACTATACTTGGTCCTATGAAAGTTTTTTTTTTCTATTTCATTCTGTAAATGTTAACAGCTGATGAAAGAACAAAGAAAATGTCAAATAGGCCAAAAGAAACTGGCACAGTCAATAAATTTGTTTAAATGTGAAGATCTCTTCCACTTAATTTGTCAGTCCAAACTATCTGTGGGAAAATCTCTATCTTGTGTGTGGAACATGTCTCAATGCTCCCTTGTGTTTGTTGAATGTTTAATTAACAGATACACATTCACATAAGATAAATTCTTAGTTGGAGAGAGAGAACAGGAGACTCTTCATCTTTAACTGTTCCAAATCCATGTTATATTGCACCTGATTCTTATTGAGAAAGTCTTTTCAGACAATTTCTTAAGATGGAAGAAGGGGGTTCGTGAGCTATACCATTAAATACCAGGTGGAAAGACAGGGGACAAACCTAGTGATGACTTTTCTATTAAAAGAGGACCACACACCCTTAGACAAATAACCAAATCCGAGTCTGTAAATCTTTCAAGGGTCGTATTCTTGATCTATTTACATATAAGAAGAGGATGGGGCCCAGCTACCTTTAACAGAGATGGGTCATGCACTTTAGTGATTGCCAGTCCCTTCAAAATATACGACAGACATTATGCATTTTTCATTCTTGTAAAATGTGCTGAAATACTGTAAAATGTACTGAAATACTGTAAAATAAACAGCCATATATTATAATTGAATTTTTTAGTGTTTACGGTGTATATAGTTGTCATGTGATGAGAGAATGATACACATTCATGACAAATTCAAGAAATATTTCAACAAAAATAAGGAAACGGGTTAACCAAAGTAGGAAAAACTGTTGACCATAGTCTGAAATATCTCAACTTTGCAAAAAAGTAGGAAAAAGGAAAAAAAAATATTTGGCAACATTTCAAGCAAATTTATGAATCAATCAATCAATCATGTGCCATGCCGGAAAGCGTGGGCGGTCATGACTCGCCATTTCACTCGATCACCAGTGTCGTGGATCAGCTCAGTGTTCCTGTCTCGTCCATGCCATGTGGCCAAGCCATCCAGGTATTTTCCTCTCGGTCTTCCTCTTGGTCTGTTCCCCTCGATCTTGCCAGTTGTCACTAAGTTCTCCAATCCATTTCTTCTCATAACATGTCCAAAAAAATTTGACTGTCTACGTCTAATTTATGAAAGGTAGGAAAATTTGTTAACCAAATGGCCTAACTTTGGTTAACAAAGTTTCCTCCTTTTTTATGAGTTTGTTTGAAATTTGGTCAAATTTTTCAAATATAGACAACAAAAGTTTCTACTTTTCATAAGTTTGGTTAACAACATTTCCAATTTTTTATAAGTTTGGTTTGAAATTTGGCTAACCTTTTCACATTTTGTTAACAAAGTTTCCTACTTGTTGATGAGTGTGGTTGAACTTTGGCGAAACCTTTCGCCTTTTGGTTAACAAATGTTCCTACTTTTCATAAGTGTGGGCGGGTTTTTCATAAGTTTGGTTGAATTTTGGCTAAAATTATTCATATATTGTTAACAAGTGTTCTACATTTTATAAGTTTGGTTGAAATTTGGCCACATTTCTCACATTTGATAAACACATTTTCTTACTTGGTCAAGATTTTTGCCATTTGGTTAACAAATTTTCCTATCTTTCATAAATTTGCTTATACATGGCCAAATAATGTTTTCCTTTTGAGTAACAGATTTTCCTACTTTTTTGCAAAGTTTCCTACTTTCCATAATATTGGTTGAGATATTTCAGACTATGGTCAACAGTTTCTCCCATTAAATTCTAAACTTCGCAAAAAAGGGATAGTAGTCAAGACTATAACCTCATAGAATTAACTCTTCTTGAATATAGCCTAAAACATTGGGTTGTAGTGTAAGACTATCGCTGAGAAACTGAATTTAAAAAAAAAACTGGATATGTAACACATAAAGAGCATGGTCCAATACATAGACATCTAAAACAACACATTTTGTATCATTATATAAAAGATGGGAAGCTTGTGTGAATTGATTGCCGGCATTGGCTTAAATGTGGGATAAAAAGCAGACGAATAAAACATATATTTTGATAGGTGTATGGGTGGGGTGGTTTGTGGGGGGGGGGGGGGGTGGGGGGGAGGAAATTGACAAATTATTCTATGATGAAAATTATATTTAATTGAATATATAATTACGTATAGTTGCACAAATTAGTTTGTAACAATAAAAACAAAAAATAACAACAAGACATAATAGTAAAATAGGAAGCAAAACAATACAGTGAAGTCGAACACATTGGTAATCTGTAGATGTGATGTATATTGCACAACATTTGTTGCAGTCACAATTTGCATGAAATATAACTATAACAGCATATGATGTACAATCGTTTTCTAATCAGCGGGAGAAATCAACTATGGTTTATATTTTCCATGTTACCATACACATGCACTAATCATTAGGTCTCGCTTACATACATATATTGCTAAATCAATTTGCAGATTTGCAAAAAAATATCAGAATTCTTATTTTTGTTTGCTGAGTTATTGTCTTAACATTCAGTTCCGAAACAAAGATATCTTGCACTTAAACAAGTACATTGTTACACATCATGTCCTGTTTTCACACATTGTTTCACTACTGACATAGTCATTTATCACATCACACAATACGGTACATTCGTGTTCAAGATTATGCCAAGCTAGTTTGTGAAATTACAACAGTTGTGTTTCTAATGTGACAATCACCGCATAATGATACGTCGCCACAGTTAAAAATGCATACATTATTACTGGCTTGAGTTAGCACTTATCATTGTTAAACAGCTTGCTAATTTGTGTCTGAGTGGGTGTTTTTGACATGCACCTCATTTGTAAGAAACCGCTAATCATATTTGTTGGATCACCCGCCCGTGTTCAAACTGCCATAAACCGCGTAAAAGACTCGTGTCTCAGCAATTAAGTATAGTGTTGTAGTATAGTGTAAGGCGTTAGTTATAAATCAACTTGTCCAAGTCATAACCATATGTTCTAATTAATGTCTGAAAATACCATTTGATCCATGAAGACAAATAGTAACATCATTATAAACATGATGAACTATGATGTGTCAATCAAATGGTATGATGCAGTTTGTATGAAACTGTGTGAAGCTTAATTGATAAACATATATCATATGACTTTTATAAAATAACAGCCATGCGTTACGGTTAAATGAATTGGTGAATTGATTTTATTGCAATCAATGATGTTGTCGTTAATTATGTCAGTCAGTAGGTGGGCACTCGGCTAGACACATTCTAACTTCACTGGGAAATACATATCATCTTTACGGAAATCCGGCAATCCGACTGCATTTCTAGCTTTCTCTGATGCAAAGAAGTCTTTGATTTCCAGATTGGTTTTATTCAGGCAACTGTTCTTAAACCTAAACAATATAAATCTTTTTATTTTACCACATGTTTCCAATCAATAAAGCTGTTTAATAATATATTGATTAGCCCACACACATAAAAGAGATACACACAAATGCAGAAGACTGAATATATATATATATATATATATATATATATATATATATATATATATATATATATATTGATGTTCGACAAGAATGTGCAACTAACGCCCTCCAGACAGACAGTGCGAGAGAAAAAAGAGGGAGAGAGTAAATGTGGTGAACTTAGATGAGAAACACTCATCTATACTCAATCAATCAATCAATCAATCATGTGCCATGCCGGAAAGCGTGGGCGGTCATGATTCGCCATTTCACTCGATCACCAGAGTCGTGGATCAGCTCAGTGTTCCTGTCTCGTCCATGCTATCTATACTGGGGTATGTGAATTTATATATCAGCTTGAAGGTTGATGAACTGGATAGCAGCCGTCCTGTATTCTCGTCAGGTTGCTCTCCGTCTGGGTGCATGGACATCAGAGCCACATATGTTAACCCCGGGACTGCCATAGGGATCTGAAATCTCACCTGTGCTCTTTAACGTATACGAGCAAGATTGCAAACCTAGAAGCACCAGTGGTTGAAAGGATACTAACATTTGCAGATGATATTATGGCATATAGGCAGGGGAGAGATAGGGTACAAACAGCCCAGGAGCTACAGGTGACAGTAGACAAAGTGATTGACTGGTGCATTGAAATGAGTGCTGTCGTCTACCCAGAAAAGGCAGCTGTTTTGTGGTGCTCTCTGGACAACAGAATTGTGAGTGCTGATGTCCCAAGCCTCACGGTGGATGGTAAAAAAGTCAACAGAGAGAATAAACTGAAGTATCTGGGAATCACATTTGACAGGAGCCTTCAAGGATCATGCGGAGACGGTTGTGACAAGATCTCAAGAGGGACTCAATGTACTTAAAACTATGGCTGCAATGGACACAGAGCAGAGAATGTTTTTCACACTATACCAGCACTTGACTCTCTCAGTGACTGATTATGGACTAGGACTGCTCACTGTCTCAAAGAGTTAGCTGGTGACGTTAGAGCGCATACAGAACGAAGCTATGCGGGTCATTCTGGGACACCCCAGTAGTGTGTATGCGTTACATCCTTAGTTTGCCAACTGTTGCAGGTAGGCTCAAGGTGATGCAGGCGAAGGCATACCGCAGAGTAGCCGCAGACACAGATCACCCTTTGCATGAGGCGCTGGAAGCCGTTAAGGGTCAGCGACTAATAAGAGGGAAGTCTTGGATGGCTCAGGCGGAGAATACGATCAGACATGTGTGCATCTCGGAGAACATTAGGCGAGGAGAGGAGTGGGTCAAAGTGTCAGCGTGGCAGTCAGACTTGTGCAGAGTTAAAATCACATTGAGCCGGGAGTGCAGGGAGTGGCCAGCAGGGGCCACGGAAGTGGAAATCCAGCAACTAATTCAGGGTAATACTCGCTCGGGTGATGTGATTATCTACACAGATGGTTCGGTGTCGAGAGATAGGAGAAGCGCCTGGGGGTTCATAGCAAAAGCTAATGGCTGACGTTTAGTGCAGGAGAGCCTGGCATATGATACCACAACATCTAGCTTAAGAATGTAGGTGGAGACGGTCACTGCAGCGTTCCGCTGGATCGAGAATATGATACACACACATCGTGATTGTAACTGACTTAGAAAGCATGCTGAGGAAGGTGAGGACAGGCAGTATTCGTGCAGAGTGGCTTGCTTCGCTTCGGAGGTCACGGGTTGCAAGCATCACCTGGATCTTTTCTCCGGGGCATGCCCGTGTGCTGGGGAATTAACAGGCGGACAGATTGCCTGGCTCTGCAAAACATGGTAGAGTATTGATGTATGACAGGGCAGACGTGGTTGCGGCCTTCTGGAAGCACGTGTACACCTCGGAGGAGCAAATGGATCATCATGGTCTGGCTAGAATGAGGCAGCGAGGAGTTACGAGGGGATCTGGCCGACGCTCGACACTCAAAGGAAAGCGAGACGGACATATAATCAGATTGCTACTGGCATTATTGGTGCTGGAACTCTTCGCTGGCTGCTGGGGATGGGGACGGAGAGCTTATGGGAATGCCCCGAATGCTGTGATGTCGGCTCCTAGATCAATCAATCAATCAATCAGCTTGAAGAATTTATCTAGTTATTTGATTTTATGTTGGGTGAATTCTGCAGTAATTGACGGGATGCTGCGAAATATGCCTGGCAGTAAATCGTGCAATCTATTGTTTGTATCTTCGTTATTTAAATGCAAGTTCGATGTCGCCACGTCTGGATTGTATGTTAGATGTCCCGAAATGTGGAGGAGGAAGAAGAAAGAAGAAGAAGGAGAAGGAACAGAAGGATAAGGGAAGAAGAAGAAGAAGAAGAAGAAGAAGAAGAAGAAGAAGAAGAAGAAGAAGAAGAAGAAGAAGAAGAAGAAGAAGAAGCTAAGCTTATTGAGTAAATAACAATAGATGTATTCTTCTTCTTCTTTCGTTCGCCTGAAATATGTTTATAACTGCAATGTTGTCTCTTGTATGAATCAAACAATCTTATTTAGTTCACTCAGCGGTCCATAGAGTTTATCTTCCACTGTTGTCTCTCTAGGCCAGAAGGATTGCCTGGATATGTTGTAGTTTTGGCAATCCTGGAGTATGTGCTCTGTTGTCTGCGACGCCAAAACACATGTGCACATGGCTGAGTCACCAATCTTGAATTGTGTATACATGTGGTTGCGTTATCTATTGTGTCCTGTTCTGAGGCGCAGAAGAATGACCTGTTCTGGTCTGTCCATAACGTGGTAGTCGTCTTGAGTAGGGTTTGGTGGCCTTCTGACTGATTTGTTCATTCTTTTCTTTTGGTGGAATGTAATGGGCACATCAGGTTGTTCTTCTTTTGCTCCTTCCTTAGCCAATCGATCAGCTCTATCGTTTCCGGAGACTCCACATAGGGATGGTATCCACTGTATGGTGACCTTATGCTGGCTGCTAAATTCAGAAAGTAGTGTCCTTAGTACTGGCAATTTCCCAGACAGAAGCGCCTCTATTACGGATTTTGCATCTGTCAATATCACCACAGGTTGTGTACCATGGCTGGTATTTAGTAATTTCTCTGATGCTATCTTGATTGCCTCAATTTCAGCATCATGGTTATGGCAGCACTTTCCTGTTGGAACTCTGGCCGTGTCCCTAGTATTATTTGGGTATTCTATGTACACTCCCGTGCCTCCTTTTCGAACAGCATTTTGTGCTGACCCATCTGTGTAGACTCGGATCCAGAGATCCTGTGAATATTCGTCATCAAGGAAGCTGAGAGTGGCTGTTCTGCGCTGTACACTGTTCTGCCCTTCCTTGTCAAATATCCCTCTCACCTTTGTCTGGATTTGTAGCGATAGTCTATGTTCACCTTTCCACGGGGTTCGCTCTGGAATAGTTGTCAGGGGGATACCAACTGTGATAAGATCGATGGTTTCTCTGCAGAGTCGTTTGGCCTGGTGGATAAAACTGCTTCTTTTCAACCGCCCCATAGCTAAGTTTTCACATCGGTTCTTCATAAGGTGGCCTGACAAGCTGAGGAACTTGTCTGCTTGTATTAGTGTGTTTGCATCTCTGCGTTCTCTTAGAGCTTGTGTCCTCCCCATTTTCTCCATTGCTACTATAGGGGTTGATCTCATCCCTCCTGTGATGACTCTAAGAGCTTGATTTTGCACCTTGCCCAGCTCCTATAATGTGGCTTTTTATGCTGAACACCACGCAGTTGACCCGTATTCCAAGTGTGGTCGTATGCTCTGTTGATAAACTTTACTATTTTCCCACTGGCCCCCCAAGTGGTTCCACTTAGATTTCTCAGGATGGCTATTTTCCTTCTGGCTTTTGCTATTGCTTTTTTTATGTGCTTTCTCCATGTCAGCCTGTCATCGAATGTTACACCAAGGTATGTTGGTTCTTTATCTTCTCATAGGGGTGTTCCATTTATCTAAATGATCCTTGCCTTTTGTTTCGGAGAAATGATAAATAGAGTGGTGCTACACTTGTCAATGATTATGCTGACACACCATCTATCCGCCCATGCAACAAATGTATCTACAGCTCTCTTTAGCAATATGGTGGCAATGATGCATGTTCATTTTTGCTCCACAATACCAGGTTATCAGCGTAAATTGCCGCTTTAATTCCATACTGTAGATTAGCAACAAGATCATTGATGAAGATTAGAAAAAGTGTTGGGGACAGGACTCCGCCCTGGGGAACACCGTGACGCAATAATACTATCATGATCTTGAGACCGTCTATCTGTATTCGGGCTCTTCTGCTGTGCAAGTATGCTTTCACCCATTTGTACATTTTTCTATTGACTTTGCAGTTTCTCAGTTTCTTCATCAGACCTTCTTTCCAGATTTTGTCAAAGGCTTTCTTCAGATCTATCCAAGCGGAAAGTACCAGCTTCTTCTCTTGGAATGCACCTCAACTTCTTGAGAGAGGTAGGTTGTCTGATCTTTCGTAGAGTAGCACTGCCTAAAGCCAGCCTGTTGTGGCACAAGGATGTTTTCACTTTCAATGTACCACTGTAGTCTGTGATTTATGACGCGTTCCATTGTTGTGCAGAGACAGCGGTGAGGCTAATGGAATTGTCTTTCCCAGATTTTAGGAGGGGTATCATGATTGCTTCTCTCCAGACTTGTGGAACACTGCCTAAGTTCCAGCTGTTATTAAGGATCTGTAGCAGCTTTGCTTTGGCCTCTGTTCCTAGGTTCCTGATCATTTCATTGGAGATACCATCAGCTCCTGTGACTTTCTCATTTTAAGTTGTGATATGGCTAGCTCCAGTTCACTGAATGTGATAGGTGTCTCCATAACCTCATGTACAATTTCCTTCAGTCCTGTATTTTGCCATTTCTCTCGAATCTCTTGTTGTTTCTCTGGACTAATTTCGGTATTGTTATCTTGTGCGACTGAGTCCGTAAAATGGTCAGCTGCTTGCTTTCCTATTAAGATGTTTCTGTCTTTATGTAGTGCAATTTTTGAGCTTCTCCCTGTACCCTCATCGTTAAGCTGTTTTATTAGCTTCCATAACTTTCTTGTGTCTCTTTCAAAGTTCAGTGACTCTGTTTTCTCCTGCCAGCTTTTCCGTCTAGCCTGCAGCTGTGCCCTTTGAAGTTTGGCTTTTGCGTGCTGATATTTATTGTGGTACTCTTGGCTGGGATTTGCCTCTGCTTGCCTTCTACACACTTCCAAATCATTATGAAACTGTTCCAGTTCACTACTCCAGTAGGGTTTATAATGTTTACGGACCCCTCTTGGTATTGTTTCTCGTGCTGCCTGTAGTGTCCATTTCCCAAACACTTCAACTACTTT